>JASTWP010000517.1:0-62500 GCA_030770255.1 Temnothorax ravouxi
AAACAAAAATCAAGACCAAAGCGTAGACCAAAAAAAAAAGCTCACGAGGGATTGAAAAACCTGTATATACTGTTTATACAGATTACAATCCCTAAAATTGGTTTCTCCTTTCCTTGTACTTCCTTTTTTCACTTGCACTCAACTAGTAGATCACTCAATGTAACACTACACTTGTCATGAGAGTTGACATTTAATCAGACACCACAATTTAAATGGCACCTCTGATTGACACAGCTGACTGACGTACATTTACCGCCAATTTCTCACGCAATATAACAAATGACGGTAGACTCAGTCAACAGCAAGCCAACAACAAAAGAGAATCCAACACACAATATAGAAAAGACATTGAAAAGATAGATTTTTAAATTAAATATATTTATATCACAGAACAAGAGAGATTTTCTGTTATTTAATATTTATTTCTATTTCTAATTTTTTTTATTGCGCGTTGGGCCTAACACACACATATCATACAATAAAGTATGCTTTATTGCAGTTACATTAATGAGTAAAAAATTGTGATAGTAATACATATATATTTATAAAATTTTTTTTGAATAATTTTATTTTTACAAAGGAACAGATCTATATAATTCTTTTATATATATATATTGTCACGACTTTTTCACTCCCGGATCGCTCCGAGGCGTGTGCCGGATCAAAAAGATGGAGGAGAGCAGGATGGTAGGCCTCTCCGACGACTTCCTCGCACCTCCGACACTTCGCGAAACGATTTTACCGTTGGGCGCCAGACGCGTAAATGCGTCCGCGAAATCGCGAAAGAAAACCGAAACGAGGCGCAAAACGAAACGTGCGGATGTGCGAGGAATTGGCTAGCTCGACCTAATACTCAGGCGGGGTGATGAAGGGCAGCGCGATATTCGGCGGGGTGACAGCCAAAATCAATACCACGAATTTAAACGATTAACAGATCAGAAGTAACATTTATTCAACAGAAATTAAAAACAATAATTGCCAATTCGGCTTCAGTCCAGCAGACCGATCAAAAATTCAAGGACGCGGGCGTCGATTTCTAAATAAAATGAGAGTAACGCGGACGCCAGAAAAAACAAGGAAAGTTACGTAACTTAGTAGAGACGCAGAAGGCGTCATTATCCAGCAATTAAAAATCAGGAGAAACCACTCTTACAAATCATAGAAATCACGCAGATAATAATAATAGAGTAGTAAACTGACGAATACGGTAGAATATCGGCGCAAATTACGACTGAATACGACATAACCGGAGTAAACGCGAAATAATATCGGGAAATGCCGCGAAATGATAGCGTCTCACGCTCGGAGCGCGTGAACGCAATGTCCCAAGCCGTGACGGGATTCTGTCGCCGAGTTACTTAAATCTAACGCAAAGCGTGGGCGTAGCGCAAATAAACGTCCCAACGCAACAATAATCGAACGCAGTATTATCGAACGAACGCAAAGTGGGATATCGCCAAGGATATCTTAACGCGAAGAATAAGGCGCCAGGGCGTTCGACGAAACGCGAAATACTAAACTAACGCGAGGAAATACACGGGATTGCCGCGAGTAATAACGAGACACAATGTAAAATCACAGCAAGCAATACTGTAACGGCGCTCATACTCTAATGCGAATACTACATTAACGTGACTAACCCGTTGACGAGAATAACACGAATCGCATCCTAATGCGAAAAATCGGTCGGCACGAACAATATTCTGCGCGAATAATACGTCAGTATCATCGACATTCCACCGCAGTCGCGATTCTAACATCGATATTCGAACGCAAGTAATTCTCGGACGCGAGTACCTCGATAACATAATTATCATCGGGATGCAGTCACACTAACGCGATTAATGCCGTGGCACAAATAAAAGGACGCGAATAACATATATAATAACGCAACTCACATCGCGTGTGGATCTAAGTCCCGACCGGGCGGCTTACTACGCACCACGAAATACGCATTCTTGAACGCGAAGGTTCGCGAGAAAAGGGCGTATCCGCGCAATCTACGTCAAGGGTAACGAGTCTACCGCGATCTCCAGAAGTCTACGATTTTGGTCGCGATTCACGGCCACGAGACCATTCCGGTGCCCCTCGCTTTCGTTGTCGATCGCCAATCACGCCTTGTCGGCGAATACGTGAATTATCGCGAATATTCCCGAGCGAGAGCGCGACCCGGGGAGCGGTGTCGTGGCTTGACATAAGGTAATACCGAGGCAACCTCACCGTAGGCCAGTCTCCCTTCTGAGGGTCCTTGCCGTCGTCCCAAGGGTCGAGAGTATGGCTACGAGGATTTCGGCCAGCTCCAAAGTACTAGAGACGGAAGTGCGAAGTACCCAAAATATCGCGACTTGAGGCAAGCGTGTCGAGCTACCAAGGACGATCCACGAATGCTCCCACGGGAGTGAAGGTAGTAGGAGAAGGGGTGAAACAACATGGCGGCAGGGCCAAGCAGGAACGCGGGGTAATGCGCGCGCATAGGCGAGCCGAAGTCACGCCGATGAGAGTCGATCGGGCACGAAGCGAACGAAGCCACGAGCACGAGTAGGATGTCGGCGGCCGACATCTTTGATCGATCATCTGCAATCGTCCGTTTCTCAGTTTCTCGCGGATCGGTTTTTGTCCTCGCTCGCGAGCAAGTACGCGAAGTGCCGAAGACAGTGTCAACGAAGCCGCGGAAGGCTACGTCGTCAACGTGACGAGACCATCGTGCACAAGGACAGCCGTTTCTCGCCTAAACTCTTTGTTCTCGGCAGTCTCACGTGAGTTCGACTCTGAATTTGTATATTACTATGTAATTTTTAAAATAATTAATTTTGTTGTATTTATACAGGTAAATTACAATCGCGTGCACGTTTGCGAAGTGCCGACTAAAGACAGTGTCAACGAAGCCGCGGAAGGCTACCTCGTCAACGTGACGAGACCATCGTGCACAAGGACAGCCGTTTCTCGCCTAAACTCTTTGTTCTCGGTACGTTATTCCATCATTGTCGTTATATTTCCGTTAATTATATAGAGTCCATTTTCCTCCATCCACTTTATTAATTCTCTTCCTTCTTCGTTTATTAATCTGTCTTTTGATACTCTGTGCTCTTTATCATTTTGTTCTTCAATTTTTCCTCCCTTGTTTGCGGTTTCTTGCGTTGAAATCGCCTCTTATTATAATGCTTTTGTCCTTATTTTTCTCTATTATCTCTGACATTTTTTCATAATTTTCTTTTCTTTTTCTCTCATATAGACACTGAAGATTATTATCTTTTCTGCTTTATCATCTAAGTTGATCTGTGTGACTTCTTCCGTTATTCTTTTTTATCTTTATGTTGTTAGATTTTAGTTCTTTCCTGTATACCGTAGCCATTCCGCTTTTTGCTCTTCCTTTTTTTTCTCTTTTTGGTTTTACTGTAAATACTTCAAAATTTTGTAAGTTGTGTTCCAGCAGGTTGCTTTCTTCTTTTTCTATCCATGTCTCCGAAAAGTTTGCTACCTCATTATTTTTTATGTTTTCCCAGTCTATTTTTTCTAGATTTTTTATTCCAGCTATATTTCAAAATAGAATTTCTATCTTTTTATATTATTCCATACTGTCTTATTTGCTTTTAATTTTTAAAATAATTAACAATTGTATCTTTGTATTTATACAGGTAAAAGAGATAACGAGAGATGTCCATATGCACATTTGCATATACAAATCATCTGTGGATACAGATGTTTGGAATGTGCCAAACGAAGAATTAACGGGAGGCCCACCAATAAAAATGAAGAAGAGAAGATGTGAAGTCTAGTTTAAAAGTATGTGATATAGTATATGTGATATACTCGATGGTTGCTATATAGTCGTAGACGGTTGCTTATGCATGCACATATGCGTTATTTGCAAGAATATTTCCTATTATTGCATGTTGTATACATTGTGTATGATGGTCGGTACTGGGACTATCATTATTTGAGAACAGAGTCCGCTCTGGCTCGCCGGTGGGTGCTGGGACTGTCGTCCTCGGGTGGCAGAGTCCGTACCGGTGTTGTTTGCAAAGCCAGTGAGTGCTGGGACTGTTCTCTTTTGATAGAGTCCGCGCTGGCTGTAATTATATACAATGTATTACTACATGTCATACATTACATGTATGTGATTTTATTTTTAATCAATTTCTTTTGATTTTATTTTACTTTGCTTTGCACGTTTCGTTTTTGGGTTAATATCAATTGATAAACTTTTTGTTAAACGATGCCTTCACGAAAGAAATTTTCTTGCAAATTTCCCGAATGTGCCAACAGTTATTATTGGTCGAAAGGTGAGGCCAATACAGGTCGTAAATAAAACGCTTTTATAGATTTCCTAAGAATTCCGAAATTTCTACGAAATGGAAAATGATTTTGTGGGATTGATATCAATATTAATTGCCGGAATATGTACATTTGCGAAAATCATTTTCACATACAAGATTTTGTGAACTTTAACAAACATTTGTTGAACCCGAATGTCATACCGAAACACATTAGAATTTCAGACAATTCAGTTACGGTGCAAACTGCTGCTTTTGAGACTGAAACATCCTCTGCCGTTTTTTATCGAGTCAAGAAACAATTTAAGTAATGGTTTTAAGTAATGATTTCACTAATGGTCTAAATAATGGTTTAAATAACAATGAAGATGACATAAATATGTGTGATACTTCCGTGAACAGTGATACTGTTTCTGATGAAACTTCTGCCTAATTTTTATGGCAATAGCATGTTGCAGAATGTTCAGGTTCAGGTTCATAATGGTAACGACAGTCAACCTGGAAATAGTTTAAAATTAAATATAAATAATGCAGACAATAACGAAAACGGTCCTATTTGCATCTGTGACAATGAAGATTGTACAGCTAGACAATGTATTTCTTCAACTGAGTTGCTATCGCATAGTGTTTCTACAAACTTTACAAAAAAAAAGGAAATCTGACGGATTTTTTAACGCAAGCAGGAGTTACTTCAAAGACGATGTCACCACGAAAAAGTATCATGTACTCGATTCATTGGAAAACTACGTCACAACTGTGCAAAATTAAGAAGAAATTGTGTGACGAAAGGAATGCTTTGAAAAAATTGAAAAGTATGTCAAATAATAATGTATTTGACTGCATAGAAGCAAAACTAAATGAAGTTACCAAACATTTTATTCAGTCGCAACTTACCGTAATGTCGATCGTCCTCCTTCTGGAAGACGGTGGACAGAAGAAGATAAGGCTTTTGCCTTATCTATTTATAAACGTAGCCCTCGTGTTTACAAATATCTGCTCGCCTACTTCCAGCTACCATCATCGCGCACTCTGAAATATATGTTAGCAAAGATTCCTTTCGAAACTGGTGTAAATAAACTACTTTTGGAACAGTTAAAAATTAAAAGCAACGAAATGCACAAATTGGACCGACATTGCACATTAGTTTTTTGACGAAATGTCGTTAAGTCACGGTTTTTCACTACGAAGCACATAAACAACAAATTCGGGTTTTGAAGACTTAGGTGAGTTGGGTCGAACTTCTAAGGCAGCAAACCATGCTCTTGTTTTAATGATACGTGGTCTGAGGAAATCATGGAAGCAAGTAATAGCTTACTACTTCACTACTAATACGATATCGAGTAGTAATCTAAAATGTATCATAAAAATGTTATTGTTCAATTGCAAGAAATTGGGACTGATAGTAAAGGCTATTGTTTGCGACCAGGGTTCAACTCAAAGAAAAGCATTATCTGAATTATGTGCAGATAATACAACAGTTTCTACTCCTCACACGTTTGTCGTCAATTCTGAAATCATAGTAATTATTTATGATGTTCCCTCATTTATTAAAATGCACTCGAAACGCTTTGCTCCGTTGTACAATTAGATTTGCAGAAAACAAAGTAGCTAAATTTAAGTACATTAGAAATGCTTTTGATGTTGATCAAAATTCTCCCTTTAAAATGCTTTATAAATTAAAGAAACATGATTTCAATTTTAAAGACTCTTTTGTTAAGATGAGGGTAAAAACTGCAGCGCGTCAGTTGAGCCATACTGTTGCTGCAGCTATTTATTCTTTTAGCACTTCCAACGAAAGCGGATTGTTTCCAGTTAAATCGATACAAACGGCAGAGTTTGCAAAAGTTGTAGACGATCTCTTCAATTCCTTAAATGGTTCAACAATAAACCCAGATGATGGCAAGAAGTACAGATGTTGTTTGCAAGACGGCTCGCCTCACTTTCAGTTATATAGCAGATTATTATCTGAAATGACTAAGTGGAAGTTATTTGATTTAGCTACGGGAAAAGATGTCACAAAACAATATCGCTTTGTAAAAGGTTGGATGATAACAATCAGATCTGTCATGTATTTGTGGCATCAACTGAAAGGTCTCGGTTTCAAATTTTTAATATGAGGAATCTGAATCAAGATCCACTGGAAAATCTGTTTTGCCAAATTCGTCAGCATGGAATTGCAAATTCTAATCCCACTTGTCATCAATTTGTAGCTGCCTTAAAAACTGTAGTATTAATAATCTTGTCGCACCAGTCTCAAAATCTGCGAATTGCGAAAACGATAATTGTGAAAATTTGAACAACTTTCAACAGTTTTTTAAGTAATACTTGTGATAGCGTTCACGACAGCGAAGATGAACCATTAGAGAACAATAGCGACTGTACTCTTCAATGGGTTGATTTTGAAGAATTGACCACTGATGCCTCTCAAGCGCTTTCTTACGTGTCGGGTTATCTTCTAAAAAGGCTAAAACTTCCTGATAAAAATTGTTCAAATTGTCAAATTGATTTGTTTTGTACACAACAAGAACAACATCATCTGTACACGGTTTTTTAAGGAATACTCGACGAAAGATTTATTAACGTATCCAAGTAATCAGATGATCACGTTAATACATAACGTACACAACGCATTATTTCAGTTTTGCGATGAAAAATGGACATAAGTCCAACTTAGAATCAGTTTTTTAAAACAATATTTTTTTAATAACTACAGCAGTAATTTTTGTAGCGACCATCGATGTGATAAAATAATTATCGAAAATAGTTTACCGTTTTTAATACATAAGTATGTTAAAGATAAGAAAAAACCGGTACAACTAACTTCAGGTCATTACGAAAAAACCAAGCAATTTAAATCGGCTGTGATTTAGTTTTATTTTTTGTTTCATTCATTTACATTTTAGTTTATTTTTCATGCATTAGGTTTTTAAACTATTTAGTTCTATGGTTTTTTTTTTCAAATTTATTACAGAGTTATGTATTTTGTTATGCATTATTTATTATTTTGGAGTTTATTACTCATTGTTGAATAACTCTTAAGTATATATTAATGCGACTGACTTTCTGCATTTCGAGAAAACATGAGATAACGTTTAATCTTATTTATAGTTTATTTGTTATTTTTATTTTCGGTTTCTGGTCATAGCATTTAATTTTTAAGGTTTCTCGAATATGTTTTTTCTCAATTATTCACTTTGAACAAATAATCATTTTATTTTTTTAAAGTCAATAATTATACTTAATTGTTCACAATTATACATTTTATACATTGTAACAACCCTTTTTTATGTAAAAATAACATGTGTATTCATTGCTGTTTGGAATTATGTGAAATAAAAATGTATTTCATGGTATACATTAACTAATTCGTTCTTCTTTTGCGCATTCCCTTATTTATTTATCATAATGATACTTCTACATTATTTTCGACTCATATAGGCCGTGTTCCGATATACACTATACCAGTATTGAAAATCTATAATTTACATACAACGTAAATTATAGATTTTCAGTAATTGGCAGTGTATATCGGATCACGGCCTATGGATATAGAGTCGAGTAGTACCAGGGCCAAGCCACTTGGAGCGTGTCGATCGCGTGTTTCCACCGGCTAACAAAGAGCTTGCGCTTCTCTTAGTATATGTTCTGTCTTCTTCTTCTTCTTCTTTCCTAGTTATTGGCACATGCGTTCCTTTTCGGATGTTGCGTCGGCCATTATACAATTCTACGATATGTCGGCTCAAATAATGGTATTGGTGCAATTATGCTATATTTCAGACTCGATATATTAAGAAATAACAATGCAGACAGTAACAGTCGCAATACTTCAAAAAAACTTCCGTCCGGACAAAACACGTCCGAACACGCCAAAACGCGTCGTCCGCGAAACACGTCCGAACTCGTTGCTTGCCCACTCGAGACTATAGTATATGTTCTGTGAATGCTCCCGAAATTCTCGCTCGATGGCGGAATCGATAGCGTACCCCACCACGTGCGTACGCGGGCCCCACGAAAACTATCGCGCGGACCAATAGGGAATGAGCTCGCAGGCTCGCGGTGTCTCGTCGCACAGGGCCGTTAATTACGGCTTTTCGCAGGGCGCTCAGCGGCCCTTCGTTCGCGCGACAATTTCTCCGGGTTTCCTCCCGGCGCAGCGGACGGGACGTGATTGCCTCCGTGTTCCTCTCTTTCGGTCCGGGAATGGCGATCGTCCATCCCGGAATCCGGTCCTCAGGCGAGGAGGGCAGGTGAGTTGATTTTGCCCCGGCGTCCCGGGGCCCTGCCTTCACAGATCCGCCCGTCGCTGCGTCACGCGCCACGCGCGTATCCTCTAGCGCTTCCCTGTGCTCTGCGGCCCGCAAGCATCCTCGAAATCCGCTGGTCGTCGCCAAATTTTCGCTTCCGTCCTTGTCGTCCACTCCGCTACTCCTTGGTCCAATCTCCGGAACTCCTGTTTTTGGCTCGGTGAGGCGCTGCGTAAATAATACAAAATAAAACAGAAATTACTAATACGCAACGCGATTAGAATAGGCCCCCTGGAGATCTCGCATCGATTCGTTGGACCGTCCTCGGGCATAAAAAGGTCGCGAAACCGTGCCTTGTGACGGCGGCGGGGCGCTGCAACGGTGCAGCGAAACTGCCACGTCACAATATATATCTAACACACACACATATATTATATATATATATATATATATATATCTAACACACACATATATATATATATATATATATATATATATCTAACACACACACACATATATATATATATATATATATGTGTTCATATATATATATATAACACAACATATATATATATATATATATGTGTGTGTTAGATAGATGCATAAAAATTTACTTAAAAGAATTATATAAATCTGTTCTTTTTTTGCTTTGTAAAAAATAAATTATTCAAAAAAAATTTTATAAATATATATGTATTACTATCACAATTTTTCACTCATTAATGTAACTGCAATATAGCATACTTTATTGTATGATATATGTGTATACATATATGTATATTTATAATGTATATTTACTATACATTACATTGCATTTACATGTTAATTTTAGGAATATTCACATATATGTTACATATAGTGTGATGCGTAAAATTATAAATAAAATTCTTTTAAAATTGATATTAAAAATTATAAATACTCTAAAAGCATTATTAATATTTATTATAATATTTATTATAACATTTATTTATATAAAACGTTGTTATATACTCATATTTGTTCTATAAGGATTTTCTATAAGGATTTATTTTATATAAGGGTATTAATTAGTGACATTTAAACATTCTAAGAAATATTTTTTTTACAATTATATATTTCCATTACATTTAGAATACATTTATTATAATTTTACTATTGTCATATATAAATATATTACATTTTTATTTATTTAAACGTTATATAAATATACATTATACATATCTAACTATAAATATATTGCGACGCTTTTTCCCCCGGTCTCGCAATCCGGTGGAGGGCTATCGTGGATTGGCGGCACACGCAACTAATTCCGACACCAAATAATTGGGCGCCAGGTGCGACGGATCGCACCACCGAACACTAACAGATCCAACGCGATATCCCGGACAATACCTCAGGGTGTAGTTCTCTTTCTGGGACTTTGGAGAGAGGCGTCACGCAATTAATCACACACAAAATAAGAATAATAGGATAACATATAATATATTTCGTCAAATAGAAAACACTTGCAACAGATTATTCGTTAAAGTCGGTGCTGGTATGATAGTTCTGAGCGCCTCGCATTCGGAATCAAATCACGCGGCAACGAGACGTTATTGGCGGCGGATCGGCGCCGCGGCAACGAATTAACGCGAATATATGATGTAAACTATCGTCAAAATGCCGGACTACTGACGCACAAATACCGCCTAAACAACGCAACAACCGGGCGCGAAAATGTCGGACAGAGTAACCCTCGGATATTAGAGCAAGGGCACGCGAGACGGCCGAATACTAAATAACGGAGATGCACGCACGCGAGAACAGATCAACGCAACAGATAAACGCAGACGCACACGAAAACTTAACATAAGAAACAATTAGTTAATAAGGGTAACGCGGTACCTTGCTTACGCGACTTTACGCCACGTGGCCGACGAACCGAATCGCCGCACCCTCGGTAGCGTCTTCAACGTGCACCCGGGCCACCTCGATTCCGCACGACGCAAAAGTTATGGGCGATCTCGCCGCGGCGACCACGCCGGCCGGCAAGGGCCCCCGAACACGAAATAAGGACTCGTATCGCGGACGATCCCGCGGCTTGCCACGCGAATCCCGTATTCCTTTGCAAACACGGAGATTCCGCGGCCCCGCGCCGATCCCGTCGATCTTTCCGTCCCGCCAAGCACCAAAATTCGCCGTCCTCGAGGTCCCGGATACGTTACTCAACGCGAGGGCGAGTGCCCTTCAAATTACATGACCACTCGCGACTCGACTACTCTCATTAACGTGGCCGAAGGCGACACGCTTACTAACCCTAACACAATGAAACGCGACACAATTACGAACATTAACACTCTGAAACGCGACACGAGTTAACACGATTACACAATGAAACGCCACGCGACTGTCGGCCGTGACGTGCTCCCGGGGAGGGCACGATTGGTCTCTACGCACAGAAAAGTCTCTTGTATATACTGTAAATAACGAACTTTATATGAATCTGAAACGTTAAGTATTACTGTCTAAGATAATGCGTCGACTACTCGATCCTTTCTAAGCGATCTTAAATAATTAACAGTTTAACTTTGAAATTAATTACGCTATCTCACGTTATTCTTGTTATCATTTCCGTATTTCTTGCGATTAATTATAAGGATTTATGCGACAAATATTTACTGCTTTCAGTAACGTATATGGAATGATTATAATTATTAATTTCTAGGAAGAAGTTCCTCATTCAGTCAAAGAACAGTTATTGGCAAACTTTTCATTTATAATAATTCTCATGTTGAGATTTGAGGTCCGCTGAATTATTTAGTTTCAATTATTCCATATTCGTTAACTCAACCTGTATTAACGGTTTTTTACTCTCTTTATATCATTTCAATGGTTCATTATAACTGATGTGTGTTCTTCGAAGATAATCCCTTGCAGAAGTTCTATACAAAGAAGAGATCATGTATGCTAATTTAACGATCGAGACAACTCAATGCAGTGAATATTCTTTCACACTTTATTTTTAGATGTTACTTGAAATATTTCGTAAATGAATCTCTGTCTTGATTTACCATATGTAATAAGATTTCGTTAAACAAAGGGAATATCTTCTGTACAATTTGATGTTTTGAAATCACACTTATGTTTCTCATACAAACTATAAAATTGATTGTTTTAAGGACTCAGTAAATTTACGATTCTATTTCTAATTTGAATATCGTGTTTCTCCTTCTCCACCATCCTTAGCTCACGAATCATTCGAGGCGTGTACAATCCTAGTAGGACAATCATATAGAGTTACGCGTTTGTGTTTAGACGCGCTAGTAAATTTTATTTTATTTTATTTTTTTATTTTTACGATTCCGATAAAAATGTGGGAGCGAGGGTTCATAGAGAGAGAGAGTGGATTTGTGAATCTGGCGTTCAATTGCGGATGTCTTGTTATAAACATGTAAGTGCGAGTTCGTCAATTTCTGCCCAGACTTAACTATAGCAAACGAGAGAATTGCTAAATAATAAAATGATTATAATGACATTAGTATATATAATACATATACCATATATATATATACTGATACGATACTGAAGCATCATCATCTTTTGTATCATTTGTTCGTTTGTTTTTATCTTACTGCGTTTGTCTTTCATTATTAATACAATACCAATATGACTCGGTTTCGACTCGGTATCTTGTGTGTAAATATATATCTGCTCATAACAAAACCGTGTAAGAATAACTAATAAAAAAATATGTATACAAATGCAACGAGGGCAAGTCTTATCGACGAATCTTCCTTGCACTCCCCTTTTTCAGGATTTCCACATTCTACAGTGTTAAGTACCAAATATCAGTGTGATTTAAATAGTTTATTTAACATACTCGTATTAAATACACCAACTTGTATGGGATACAACGCAATAAGCAGGCCGGATGAGCAAAAAGGTCTGTCGATATTCAGAACCGTTGTTTAAAACAATGAATTATTTCGTTGCTAATTTCAATTAGTGAGAATAGATGCGAGTTCTGAATACAGACTACGAAGAACGCTAGGAGTGAATAAAGAATGAAAAAAAAAAGGATGAGTAAGTAACGAACCTCTTTGAGGAAAAGGACAGTTTTCGAGAGACAGAAGGCACGTAGGATGATCTAACATTTATATGTATGTATTCCTTGGTAACATTTTTCCTAGAAATTAAATATTTTGAAAAATACTGTGCCATACTTTAAATTCCTTATCTTGTATAAATGAGTACGTATTATTACCCAGCAAACACAGAATACACCGAGTGCGCAATTTGATAGCAAATTGCGCACTCGGTGTATTCTGTGTTTGCTGGGTATTTAGTAATAAGTAAATTAGTCCTTTTATTACTTTAGAGGTAGGTCTATTATACGTCTATAATACGTCTATTACACAGAACGTCTATTAGACGTCTATTATATGCGTCTAAAAAAGGCCACTTAGACGTCGATCTAGATGCGTCTATCGATCTAAGTTAGATGCGTCTGATAGACGTTTGCTAGATGTCTATCCGATCTCGCGTTTCTCCCTGGGAAGATATTGGATTTCGTTCTTATTCAAGATACCGTTCTTCAAGAGGTAAGCTATTACATATATTCAATAATATATGCAATACATATAATAAATAAATATATAATATTTATATCTTTTCCTTCAGATTTACTTTGCCGAGATATTGGAATTTGTCACAAACCTATATTTATAGGTTACTGTCCATGAAAAGGTAATTATTACATTTATTTAATAATGTATATATATTGAAATTTAATGTCTACAGTTAGCATTTATTACGTATTTAAATATATATTTTGTTCCATACACGTAAATTAACATTAACTGCTTGTACATAATACTTTTTGAAGTAAAACTTTAACCTTACTTTACGTTGAAATTATTAATTAATTTTTACAGCCTGATTGATAGCACGTTAAACTATACAAAGAAATAATTAATTGATTAGATTTATATTTATTTATAACAAGAATCCATAATAGTTTTTAAATTTTGGCCAGTTTTAAAAGAATGTTTTTTATTCATTAATCTTATTTAATCTTTAATTTCAGATGGATAATATAAGTAACGAGATGGAAAGAGAGAATGTTATGGGTGATTGTGGTAAATATAAAGAAAATTATAATATTATAATTTAGAATGTTACCTTTTAAAAATATTTTTTATTTTAATTGCAGATTATAGAACAGATAAAATTTCTTGGAATGAAGCTATGACAAAATTGTTCATAGAAGAAGTTGGCACACGCATACATTTATTTGGTTGGTGTTGTACCATTTAAAACACTTTGGAAATCTGTTGCAACTGCTATCAACATGAAAGGATACAATCTAAATGCTGAGCATTGTAACAGTAAATGGAAAAGCTTGAAGAAAAAATACAAAGCAATTAAAGATAATAATAAACGATCAGGTGCTGGCGCACAGTGTTGGATTTACTTCGATGCTATTGATGACATTCTAAAACAACATCCAGAAATCACTCCATTATCTGTAGCCTCAAGCACTAGTTTTCGAATAAATGAATATTCGGATGAAGATGAGAGTAATGAAAATACCGTCAATGATGGGAGTCAAGAAATACCGTCATGTGATAATAATTTGAAGTCATATAGGCCTAGTGACAAATGTAGAAAGACTAGAAAAGCAAATGAACCGTATTGGGCAACGCAATTAAGATTACAACGAGAGAAACATCATAAAGAAAACTTGGAGCAAAAAGAAAGATTTTTAGCTTTACTGGAACAACGAAATCTAAATATCTAAACGTTTTTACATATCAGAATAAAGTAATTACTTATGCAAACTTATTGCGAATATTGCATTATTATTAAAATGCTGTGATTTAATTTTTTTATTTTATTATATTTATGCAATAAGTATAGGTATTATTAGTAAATAAGTATTATTTGTGAGTACGTACATTATTAGTAAATTTTAGGCCAGTGTTCAGTCGGATCTTATTTCAAGACTGTCTTAAGTAATGTCTTACGATGCTGATATGGCTCTGTTTGGTTTATAACATTTTAAGATCGTACTTAAGACGGTCTTAAATATAAAATCCGACTATATGAATACTAGCCTTAGAAATTTTACAGTTATGGAAACATGTTTTATTTTATTTCGTATTATTTTGTATTAATACTGAATATTATTATACGTTTTGTTCAAATTCGGTTCCTTTATAATATCAAAAATTTTAATGAAGAAATATTATATAAAAATAATTGTTATATTATGTTTAAGTAATGTTCCTGTATCTAAAGTACAAATAAATGTGTTGAACGTGGTCATTCTATAAATATCGTGTTTTTTAGAGCATTAGAGAGTATTATATTTCTTCCAATATATAAACAAGGTAATACATTATGAATATAACATAAACCTAAATATAAAATTAAACGCAAATCTGTTTCTTACATAATTTCTTATGTTATTTGAAAACTTACATTTATCTAATCTTTTTTATAATAAAATTATAGTTTTTTAATGGTTGATATATATAATAAAATATGCACAGGTTTCAATACAGTTTAAACATTTTGTCTCACTGTGCAGTACAAAAGCTAAATTCAATAAAAGGACTTTGCTTTTAAGGATTATTCGAAAACTATTGTTTTTATAATACATATGTTACGTTTCTAACTGTATAGAGAAATGTTTAAATTATATATATCTATACACAAATCATATATTTGTAGAATAGGTCATTCTGAACTTAAAATCTTCCACTATTTTTCTAGCAAGTACGTAAATTTTCGAGTTATTTATTAAAAAAGCTTCAAACGCAGTCATTTTTAATTATTAACTCAAATTTTTGCGTGGTTGTTTGTAAAATGGTAGAGAATTTTGTGTTCAGAATGATTTATAAATCTACACGTATATTGGGGATGTACCGTACTACTTCTCTTTAGACATCCTGTACATTACATATTATATAACATATGCGCAATAGTGTTTCGTTTAACATCTCCTTCTAAGCCTGCAAGTCTAATCTCATTGATGTTTACATGCACAGGTTCAATTAGTATTTCATCCTCGTTATCAATGCAAATATTATGTAAAATACAACATGCAAGAATTACAAGAGGTATATACTCTGTATTATATGCATATATATATTTTAATTTCCGAAATCTGCCTAATAACATACCAAACGCTCGTTCAATAACAACACGAGTTTTGGAATGTTTAGTATTATAAACTATTTGCCATTGTTGGAGATGACCATTGTCGCGATATGGTGTAAGCATACGATTAGTTAATGGATATGCTGCATCACCAATGAGATAATAATAATCTTGGAAGTATCTATGATCATTTTCTACTGTTACACGTCTAATATCGCTCATGTTCCAAACTCGGGAGTCATGAACACTTCCACAAATACCAGCAAAAACATCTATAAATTTTAACGAAGTATCACAAATTCCTTGTAGAAGGAGAGAATGATAGCCTTTCCTGTTTACGTAACAATGTGAATTTATTGTGGGAGCACTAATCTGGATATGGCATCCATCAATAGCACCAATTACACCAGGTAAACCAGCTATATCTGCAAATTTTTGCTGAGAGTGATCCATTTCAAACGGGTTGGGCCATTTAATATAATTCTGTACGTTAGCTGACAACACTTTTGATACTTTTAATACAGTTCTCCATACAGTGTCTTTAGACACACCAAATCGGTCTGCTATACATCTGAAAATAATTATAATAATAATAAAAAAATTATATAATTTTCAATAGTTGTAATTTTTAACTCCAATTAATTAAAATAAACAAAATAAAATATCTGTATACAGCTGCTAAGATTTATGGTAATATTCCATTACGACTGTCCGGTGTGATTACTGATGTTATTATACATTATTTTTCAAAATGTGGGGGAGGCTTATGGTGCTACTAGCAAGGAGTCCAGAGGAGCTTAAGGAGATGATAAGTAGATTCCGAAAGTATTTAGAAAAAAAAATTGACACTTAACGCCGAAAAATCCAAAGTCATGATCTTCAAAAAAGGAAGGGGTAGGAAGAAGAAGGAAGAATGGAGATAAAACGAAGAAAGATTGGAAGAAGTCAAGGAATTTAAATATCTAGGGTTTTACTTCCAAAAAAACGGAGAAACGGAAACACATATAAAAGAAACAGTCAAGAAGGCCGCGATTGCAATGGCACAAGTATGGAGTATTGGACAGAGGAAATTCAGAGAGAGTGTAGATAGGAGAATGAAAATGTTTAAGAATCTAGTGGAAAGCATCCTTTTATATGCAGCGGAAATATGGGGATGGAGAGAAAAAGAAAAAGTAGAAAAGTTGCAAGAAAAATATATAAGGTGGACTCTAGGACTGGACTTCAACACACCGGCATATCTAATACGAGAAGAAACGAAAACCGACAAAATAAGGATAAAAGCCGGAAAAAGGGCGATGAAGTACGAAGAGAAGACAAAAGAAAGGAAGACGAAAAAAATAATCGCGGAATGCTGGAAAGAGATACAAAACAAACAAAAAGGGAAGAAAACAAAATGGGAAAATAGTAGAGACCAATACTATAGAAAAGTTAGCGCTAGCACAAGGGGAACAGGAAATGAAAGAACGAACATGGAAGAAATAATAATGAAGGACCGGAAAGAACAAAGAACAGAACAAGAGAAAAGGATAGAGAAGGGAAGGTACTGCGCTAGGTACAAAGAGCTGAGAACAGATCACATCCTAAGGTATCTACAAAAAGAATACAAAGGAAGAGACCAGAGAATGATTGCAAGGTATAGATGCGGAAACGAGGAGGAAGGAAGCAAGCACTGGAGAAAAGAAGAAGAAAGAGTATGTAGAATATGTGGCGAGAAAATGGAAACGCTAGAGCATTTGATGTCCGATTGCGTAGAGCCTCTAAGGGATCACAAAAACATCAAAGACATCTTGAAAGATACGGGAGAGGGAGCAGATTGGATGAGGAAAGTGACCAAGCACAGGAAGGACCGAAGAAACGTACAAATACAGAATGAAACTGATAGAAAAGAAATGTAATATAAAATGTATTGTAAGAATCTCATCTTAAAGATATGTAGCACCCCCTTTCAAGGCCGAAAGGCAATTGAAATAAACAAATATATATAAGAAATATCTGTATACAGGGTGTCCCAAAATGATCAGATACCGATTTACTGACAGATTCTATGAATCTATTCTTGATTCTATTCTTGAAAAATAAGATGACTACATAAACATGGATTTTATAATTACGACAAATGTTTATTAAAAATATTAATTTTTCTATACTAACATTGAATTATTGGGAGCTTTTCAGCAAGCGACACAAGTCAACACATGTCGTTTTGTCTTTGTTACTCATTGCAAAAAAAAAGATAGAATGACGTTTGTCTCGACTTGTGTCGCTTGCTGAAAAGCTCCCAATAATCCAATGTTAGTATAGAAAAATTAATATTTTTCAGCTCCCTATTAATAAAATGTACTTAAAAATATATACATTTATTGTATGAAACTAATAGAACTCTTATCCCAGGTCCACAGTAAGTGTAGTAAGTCATCATTTTGCTCTAAGCTCAATACTTTAATGTAATTTCTGACAAAATGCATTTCTCACGTTGCCAAAAGTAATAAGTAAAGTCTTGATCCCTAAGGTTTAAGTTGTATGATTGTCATAGCGTGAAAAAACACGTTTTATCAGAAATTACAACAAAATTAGATTTACAGCAAAAAGCTAACGGCTTACTACATCTATTGTAAACGTAGATTATTATTGCATAAATTAAAATTTATTTTGATTGAATTAATATGTATGTTAATAACGCAATTAATAATGTACTTCTTTTTAATAACAGTTATGAGATTCAAATAACGATTATGTAATTCAACTCTTTTTTCATTAGATGTATAATTTATTACGAAATGTTTTTCTACGTTTTTAAATACTATATGAAATTACTCACCTATAAACTTCCTTATTTCCAAAATACCATAATGACATTGCAATTTTTTTGTCAGGAGATATTTCATTAGGACCTCGATCCGAAAATAATGCTGGTCCAAAATCTTGAACTAGCCGTTCAAATGTTATTTTTTCTACACGAAAATGTGTTTTAAAATCTGGAAAACAAACAAATTAATATTCTATAAATTTTATTCATATATTTATCAGTTTTACGGGTATATTTTAAGAATATTAATATTTTTTATGTAATTAGAATTTTTTCAAACTATTTTATACTTCACAAATATAATAATTGTTACTATTTTGTCTCTTACATTTGATTTGTGATTTTTAATGTAATGAAAATATTGATTGTAATTTATATACTTTCGTAAAATCCTTTTGTTTCCAACGTTCAACAAGAAATATAAACAGAATGCAGTGACAAAACAATGTCTTATTATCAAAGTAAATAATTCAAATAATGCCATATAATTAACAATTTTCCTTATATAATTATAGTAATACTGGTCAAATAATATATAATAATTCAAAGAAATCTTGTTACCATTTAAGGAATATGCTTCGACAACATCCTCATAAAAATTTTGAATTCTTACATGCCGCTCTCCGAATTAATGGTATATTATATTCTTCTTGATCTTCATGTTGTTCATCAAAAAATAACTCCCATATATCAATAAGATCCATTTTTGCGTCCTGTAAATATACATTAATATTATTAGTAAGCTATTTATCATTATAAGATATTTGTAAAAGTAAAGCAATAAACAATATAATAAGAATGACAGATAATTCTTTATAAATGCTGCATGTACATACAAATAATATATATCTTATCAATAACATAAAATACATCTGTACATGCAAAACGTCAAATAAATGTACGTATATGTGTAAGACAATATATATTAATAATAATTAATAATTTTATTTTACTTTTTAATTAATTATAAATAATTTCAACGTAAAGTAAGGTTAAAGTTTTACTTCAAAAAGTATTATGTACAAGCAGTTAATGTTAATTTACGTGTATGGAACAAAATATATATTTAAATACGTAATAAATGCTAACTGTAGACATTAAATTTCAATATATATACATTATTAAATAAATGTAATAATTACCTTTTCATGGACAGTAACCTATAAATATAGGTTTGTGACAAATTCCAATATCTCGGCAAAGTAAATCTGAAGGAAAAGATATAAATATTATATATTTATTTATTATATGTATTGCATATATTATTGAATATATGTAATAGCTTACTTCTTGAAGAACGGTATCTTGAATAAGAACGAAATCCAATATCTTGGTTAGGTTCTCAGCACAAGAACATTTGTAACACGCTACGTTACGTTAAGTGCTGATTTATTTACATTTGTGTGTAAATTCTGACTTACTACGCTCAGATCAAGTCTAAATTTACGGCCTAAATATATGTAATTACTTACGGTAACGTAACGTGTTCAAATATTCTTGTGCAGAGAGCCCTATCCACTATCTAGCTCTATTCAAGCGATCCGCGGATCGCTATTTCAGACAAATTGGGGCAGAACATGAAATGCTTGAATCATAGAGAGGCGTGCGTACCTCTGGTCAAATTCTGACTCCGAGCGCTTCTTCGTAAGCACCATCTCTTGGCCATCGAGTATGGACTGCGCGAGGGTTGTGACGTCACGCAAATTAAGTTTTGTCTCCTTTTTCAAAAACTCTCTGGAACTGGCAAATTTATAATTATAATTGCCTCTGTCATAAACCTTGCATTTTCGCATCAATATTAACCTTTGCAATGATTCACTAAGACGTTGCAGCCGACCCTTACCATGCGATGACTCATAAGACGTCGCAGCCACGTACTTAATGCGATCGATAATAATATAAAACACGCCTCGGCTGTATCACCCAGCGTGCCGGCAGGAATCAAAGGATGAGAAAGGATTTAGTTTCTTCTCAGTGAAGAAGGGTCCGACTGTTAGCGCGAGAAAAATACTCAGGTTACCAGTCGTGAGCTAATGCACCCTGGTAAAAATTCCGGACAGAAACGGTCAGAACGCGCACCTATCTGTTTCTGTCAGCAAAATTGTGTGTTTCTATCCACGCAATTACGGGCAAATACGGTTAGGAACAGGTTACGCAATCTATCGGCTTCTGGCCGTAAAAGCGGATAGGTATGGCATGCATGGCTAACTGCATCTAACTGATTCCTAACGGAACGGAACTTATCCGAATCTATGCGCAAACGTAATTACGAATCCTATCCGTTTCTATACGCAAGCAGTTTTGAATGTCTATCCGCATCTGATTGCGGAACCTGACAGAATATCTATCTGCATTTATACGGAACGGAACTTATCCGAATCTATCCGCAAACGTAATTACGAATCCTATCCGTTTCTATACGCAATCAGTTTTGAATGTCTATCCGCATCTGATTGCAAAACCAGGCAGGATATCTATCTGCATTTGCATGCAATTATGATTTGCCCGCTCTATCCGTTTCTAACTGCAAATGCGTTTTATTCATTTCTTATTACTGCAAATACATGTACATTGTGGAAGGTTTGTAGTTATCAGGTAGATTCTACCTTTAAACGCCAGGAGAAGGGATTCCTCCAGTTACGACACTGTAATTTTTCTGGTTGTCGCCTGACAGAACGCCTGCTTATATATTATGGCTGGTTGTATTTTAAATGTGAGAAACGCTTTTCATCATGCGCCGCCTAGCGGCGTCGTCGCGAATCGTCGTCCATCTGCATCTGTACGCAATGTCGACCTATAGGAATTTGTCTGCAACTACGGATACGAGTCCTGTATGTTTCTGTCCGCATTCTGTACGCATCAGATGCTGACGGTATCTATCCGTAATTACAGATACCGCATCCATCTGCATCTGTACGCAATGTCGACCTATAGGAATTTGTCTGCAACTACGGATACGAGTCCTGTATGTTTCTGTCCGCATTCTGTACGCATCAGATGCTGACGGTATCTATCCGTAATTACGGATACCGCATCCATCTGCATCTGTACGCAATGTCGACCTATAGGAATTTGTCTGCAACTACGGATACGAATCCTGTATGTTTCTGTCCGCATTCTGTACGCATCAGATGCTTACTGTATCTATCCGTAATTGCGGATACCGCATCCATCTGCATCTGTATGCAATGCCAACCTATAGGAATCTGTCTGTAACTATATGGATACGATTCCTGTTTGTTTCAGATAGGAGTTGAATCTATTTCTTCAACGTTGCTGTTATATAGTTGCTGGTAATATCTAACGAAATCCTGTTCGCTCTAACAGCAACGTTGAAGAAAAAATTCAACTCCTATCTGAAACAGGCAGGAATCGTATCCATAGTTGCAGACAAATTTCTATAGGTCGACATTGCGTACAGATGCAGATGGATACGGTATCCGCAATTACAAATAGATACCGTCAGCATCTGATGCGTACAGAATGCAGATAAAAACAGACAGGATTCGTAGTTGCAGACAGACGCAGTTAAGATTTCCCTCAGACAGTATGCGGACAAAATCAGTTAGAATTGTAACACGTAATTGCAGGTAAACGCAGTTAAGATTTTCCTCGGATAGGATGCGGGCAGAAACAGTTAGAATTGTAACACGTAATTGCAGGTAGACGCAGTTAAGATTTGCCTCTGATAGGATGCGGACAGAAACAGTTAGAGTTGTAACACGAAATTGCAGACAGACGCAGTTAAGATTTCCCTCGGACAGTATGCGGACAGAATCAGTTAGAATTGTAACACGTAATTGCAGGTAGAAGCAGTTAAGATTTTCCTCGGATAGGATGCGGGCAGAAACAGTTAGAATTGTAACACGTAATTGCAGGTAGACGCAGTTAAAAGATTTGCCTCTGATAGGATGCGGACAGAAACAGTTAGAGTTGTAACACGAAATTGCAGACAGACGCAGTTAAGATTTCCCTCGGACAGTATGCGGACAGAAACAGTTAGAATTGTAACACGTAATTGCAGGTAGACGCAGTTAAGATTTGCCTCTGATAAGATGCGGACAGAAACAGTTAAAGTTGTAACACGAAATTGCAGACAGACGCAGTTAAGATTTCCCTCGGACAGTATGCGGACAAAATCAGTTAGAATTGTAACACGTAATTGCAGGTAGAAGCAGTTAAGATTTTCTTCGGATAGGATGCGGGCAGAAACAGTTAGAATTGTAACACGTAATTGCAGGTAGACGCAGTTAAGATTTGCCTCTGATAGGATGCGGACAGAAACAGTTAGAGTTGTAACACGTAATTGCAGACACTTACAGTTGAAAATGTTGCCTCGGATAGGATGCGGAAAGAAGCGGATAAGATCTCATCACATTTTTCTATGTTACAACAGTTGTACGGTTAGAAACAGATGGGATTGGTATCCGCAAATATTTACTGCAGACAGAACAGACAGCTTACAGTTAGATACAGATAGAATTTCTATCCGTTTCTGTCCGTATCTGTCCGGAATTTTTACCAGGGCAGTATGACTCAAGTGCATCCTTTGACTCCCTCCAAAGCGACCTTAGAACCTTCTAGAAGGAATTAATTCTAACCAATGGCAACCATAGAAGCCTCCCATAATTACCACCTCTATTCGTTCATTAACAAATCAGAACATTGCAAATTCGCCCAGCATTCAAATCTACCACTATAAAATTTACGTACTCAGCCGGAGGAGAAGCTCATTATTAATTATTCATTACGCATTGCGCATTGTGTTCATTGTCTTAGTCACTCTCAATATTCGAATCATACTTACGCTACTAAAGTCAGCGGATTTTCATCAAAAACTGTTCCGGCTGACTGACGAGTTGGGTCCTTCCGTTCCCGAGGGCCTATTGCTAATTGACGAAATCAGGAGGTACTACTTGGTAAAGCCAACGATAATAGTAAGTCTAATTTTAATCGAGCGAATTCACAAAACCTCTGTACTCCCTACCCCTGTAATTTGTGGATTGAATAAATTCAGTATTAATCTCCAGATTCGAAGGAAATATAAATCACCCTTTTTGCTCCTTCCTTTATTTATTATTCAAAATTAAATATTGTGCAACAAGTAAATTCAATCACTGTTCATTCTTCAAAATCCTATGTCGTAAACAACAGCCGGTTCCCGGCTAACGAATAAAGATACAAATAAATGTTCCCAACTATTGCTCCTGTGTGTCGTAGAATAAGATCCTCTTTTCCCTTTCCACGTACCGTTTCGACAACGACACCTCTCGCCAGTCCCGGGATATAGTCGGTGTACGCAGACTTCCCCGAATTAACAAAGGAGAGGCTTCTTTTCACTGCGCCGAGGTAGTAGTGCTAAAAGAAGAAACAAACAGTGTTATATCGCGGTTTATACCGAACTAAACTTTTGTCCAATCATCGCGACGTAACAGGGTATAGAAAAATCTGAAAAATGTGACCGGTCGGAAAGAAAGAGATAGCGACCGGTAGAGGTCAAGCTCTGTCTTTTTCTACTCAGTAGCGTGGTAACGGGCGTTTGCACCCGGGGGTCAACAATTTATTTTCAATTTTTTTTAATTTTTTGCGTTGCGATTTGATAGTGTTATTATTTGTTCCATTAACGACTATTCTCATTATTCATATACTTTAAAGAGCATTTAGATACTGTTTTATACAATTTCGGAAAATCAAAAGACACGGTAGTGTTTCGCGCCAAGTAAACGCAGAGCGAGACCGATCGCGTGACTCTTTTACGCGACGCGACGATTTGCGAGTACTCGAGATGTTTAGTATATAATACGCGGATATTTAGTAATATAATCAAATAAATAGTAATACACAAGAATTTCTGTGCATAACCTTTTGCTTCCTCATAGAGAAAGCTTTGTTTTCATGAAAAAAATTTTGCACATTTTTTTTCAAATATTGTAATACATTAAATTTTGCATTATAACCATTTCACATAACACATGTTACACAGTCAATATAAACATTATATATTATATAGTATACTATATAAAAATAACAAAAATGTTACATTTAATTTCGAGAAGTTTTATTGATTTTTAAATAAAACAGTTTTGTTACATTTCGATCTTATTCTAAGCTGCTCTCGTTGTTCTAAGTTGGATGTTCCTTCGTGGTGTAATCAAACTTTAAAAAACTTTTTTAGAATTTGAATAAGTAGTTTTAAACGGTGATCATCTCCGCAGTTTCCCTTATTCTCAAACACAGTGGGTGGAATATATTCAAGAGTACTTGTTATCAAGACGTTGGAAATGTTTTTGGTTTGAAAAACGTTGTGCGTTCTAAAACGTTCTTCTGCTATTAGACATGTTTGTATTAAATCAGCCGAAGCTTTCATTAATCTACCTTGACATTTCTCAGTCTGTATAGCGGAGAAACATTTTTCAGACTTGAGCAATTTTACGCAATCCACACATTTAACAGATTTACTTACACTCTTAGCTATAAAACCTGCTATGTACGCGATAATGTGATTAATGTACGTTTTATTAACATTTCTAAATACCGAGGGTATACAATAGTCATGATCCAAAGAAGTGCTTGAAGAAACCCTAAGAGTTTTACTGATTTTATGCATGTCGACAATATCATTATCATGAGTTTTAGGAGCCGGCTTATTGAAAACTTTGGGAGTTTGTAATAAACAAGTGCTATCTTGAAGTAGACAATTTGCATTATCTGAGCCTTTGATTTGCGCATAAACCAATAACCACTTGAATGCAGACTCAAACTGCTCGGCGATCGGGTTGTTGTTGTGTCCACCGCGAGATCTAATAGCTGAGAAGAAGAGCTCGACGTGATCTTGAGAGAGTTTGTATGTCAGCAAATACTCTAAGGGTGCAGTTTCTGACGTTGACCATTTATCGAATATAGCAACAACATTTTCTAAGGCGCTCATGATACCAAAGAAACCCATTCTTCGTTTTGACTCAAAAATCGGTTTATTACCATCTTTAAGTGTACTGATGAAAGTCGTTTAACTGAATATTTGATCGGATTTCAGCTACGTTGTTTCTACTTATGCATTGTTTACTGGGAACTTTAGCCACTTTTTGTCGAGAATTCAGGAGATCAAAACAATTATTCATAATGAGACAAAATTTCTCTGTGGCTTCAGATCCAACAAATTCGGGATGTTTTACATCACATCTAAGAAAATGGAGCGCGTGAGCTGTACTCGCGCTGAATGTCTGTGTTGCTAATTTAACTTTCATCTTTTCCTGGGCCCAGTTTAAATGACGTTTTCTGATTTTTGTGGCTGCATGTAGTCCATACTTATATTGTATTCTTACAAGGGCCTGAAAATATTTCCATTCTATAGCATTTCCTTCACTATTGTATAGAACTTTTTTTGTAGCTAACGCATTCCGAACTAGTTTAATGGCATGACAGGCATCAATTATTGCAAAAATAGGCTCTTTGGTAACAGGATGCGGAAAATGCATGCTCGCTTTTTCTATAAAATTAAATTCTGCACCTAGCTTCTTAGCCATCTTTACATTATTCTGTGCTCCATCGAATGTCAGTGAAACTACGTTAATTCCAATATCATGCAAACTCGTTAAACATTGTGATACAAGCCGTGCTCTTTCTTCTCCATTTAAACTATCAATAAAATAATAGCCCATAGGAATTTTCCAATGCTCATTTAAACAAACGACCATCACTACCATGGCTTGGGTTGCCATTACAGTGCTTTTCTTTTTATCGCTACTATCATTAGCATCGCTGACAAAACCGGTATATTTTGTTCCATTCCATCGTAAGTGCTTTCAAATAGCCATATCATCAACTGTAACACCACATAATAAGATTTTTTTCATTTTCTGAGCTAGTAGCAGCTTTCCTTCAAGTACTTGCAATGCTGGTTTAGATATTCCTGGTCTACTATCAATAGACGTAAACCATTTTCGAACAGTAGAAGGATGAGGTAGAGAGAGAGAAAATACTTTTCGTATATATGCATAAGCCTTTGGTGACAAAAATAGAAGAGTTGATGCAAAGGTTCGTAGTTGTAATGGGAATTCTAAGATTTTTTTTCTTTGAAATGATTTGTTTAAACAAGGCCTCAGCTACGGGATCCATCGTAGACTAAAGAAAATAAATAATATATAATAAATTAATTTCTAAGTAAATGAAAAATGCAGTAAAATTGATCTATGTCGCACCAAGATTTAACCAAAGCCGACATTGCAGATTCCTTCTTTCATAAATATAGATTCCAATGCAAATAATCGCAATATAAAAAATTTTTTAATAAAATGAAATAAAATTTGATATTAGTATTTTAAATAAAATTACAATTGCTGTATGTATAATTACGACATAAGCGAAGATTTATTAAATTTGATGATTAATTTACTAATTTATTTGCTGTGATTATTTCAGAAAAATAAAAATAATAAACTTACAGTATGTACATTTACAAAATCTAATCTAATCTAATAATTAATCACAATAATTGAAGATCGACGAATATGTGACGCGCAGTTCATATGAGCAGGAGATTGTAAAATTCAATAGGTGCGATTTCATTGACGCTAGAAACCAGCGGCAGCGTCAAGAAAATGTAGTGGGGGAAGAAGTTCCGTTGAATTTTGCGGTACGCTAAAAAGTTGAGACAGTCTGAACTTCTTCCCCCACTACATTTTCTTGACGCTACCGCTGGTTTCTAGCGTCAATGAAATCGCACCTATAATGGCTTCTGCACACAGGACGCGGAAACGCTTGCCGCGCGGCAAGAAGCGACGCGGTAGCCAATCAACGTGTTGGTTTTCCGTAAGAATCAAAAGTTTATTGGCTACCGCGTCGCTTCTTGCCGCGCGGCAAGCGTTTCCGCGTCCTGTGTGCGGAAGCCATAAGCGAGTCACCCCCACCACCAAAAAAACGGACGAGTTTCCGGACCTGTATTCACGACCGTGGTCCCAATCTAGCTGCCATTTTAATTCTTGCTGCAGTGCAGCGTGGAGCGCCATGTTCTGTGTGGAGCGCTGAGGAATATGCCCAGAGGTTTCCAAGATGGCGAAGAAGACGCAGGCAGAGAAAACAGCGCAGAACGACGAGACTGCCAAGAGCAACGGCGATCTAATGAACGACGATGAGGAGCCGAACTTCAGCGATCCCGAGGGCTTCGTCGATGATATCACCGATGAGGGCAAGTATCCATTAGCTTTCTCTTCCACCCCCCCCCCCTCAATCTCGTCCCGGTGCGGGACACGTTACATCTTGTTCGAGAATCTCGTTACAAGTAAATCCTCCGCATATGTGATTAAACGCGTGCTTCACAATGCGACACGTGTGATTTCACCTTCGGAAATTGGCCGTTTGCAGCGATTTCGCGAGTGCAATGCTTTCTCAAGTACTTTCGGTTTACAGAACGACATGATGGGAAATCGGTATCACATACCGTCGCACGAGCTGTTCTGCAAACGATCAAGCGGGGAGCACACACTTCTGCACAACGCATAATGCGTAAGCATAAGAAAATTGATTGGTCTATTTCCTTATGCACATGTGTATAGACCAATCAATTTTCTTATAAGTACTTATGCATTATGCGTCATGAGAAAATCTGCTTCGTCCTGCCTCCTTACGACTTTTTTTTTCGAGTCTGCGCGCGATGTGATTTATCGCGCCGGATTGCATGCGATCAGAGGGTTGCGACGTATTTGTCGTTGACTTGAGCGTTAAGCCCCTTGTACAATGCCTGGGCAACAGGCAATAGGAACGGTAGTAGAAATCAGGAATCATGTATAAATGTAGAATAAACAGTGACACAGGCAATAGACACATAGTTTCTGTCACGTTGAAAATTCTGTGTTTATTGCCTGTTGCTAACCAATCATAGCATTCGAATTTTTTAGGTTGTAATTAATGATTTTTTTGTTATTTCCTGTTCCTATTGCCTGTTGCCTGGCATTGTGCAAGGGGCTTTAGAGCCAAAGCACATAACATTGCGTAGCGATATACGACGTTTGTAGTCCCCGACCTGATAAATCATGATATGCCAAAGTTTGTGCGTTAGGGCCAAAGTACATAACATGGCGTAGCGATATACGACGTTCGTAGTCCCCGACCTGACAGATCAGGATACACCAAAACTTGTGCGTTACTTAAACGGGGAGCACACACTTCTGCACAACGCATAATGCGTAAGCATAAGAAAATTGATTGGTCCATATACATATGCATAAGGAAATATAGAGTTCCTATAATAAGAGTTAGGACAAACCGCCGCCATGTACAGCCAAATGTTATGCTTTGTCTCACTCCTACTAACTTCTTGGCTGAAGCATATGACGATCATGATAGCTTTATCTTACTCCCACTTACAGTTTGTCTCACTCTTACTAACTTGGCTGAAACATATGACGGGACCAATCAAAAATCGTCACCACATTGGCTTAACTCTTATTATAGGAACTCTATAAGGAAATTGACCAATCACTATCAGTTTTCTTATGCTTATGCTTTATGCGTTATGCAAAAGTCTGTTTCCCACTTTCGAGCGGGGAGCACACACTTTTGCATAACGCATAATGCGTAAGCATAAGAAAATTGACTGGACCATACACATGTGCATAAGAAAATAGACCAATCAATTTTCTTATGCTTACGCATTATGCGTTATGCAGAAGTGTGTGCTCCCCGCTTTACGTCCACGACTACAACTGTCATATGTGCTTTGGCCCTTACTGCACATGTCATTTCAATTTGAGACGCGCCATGTGTCGCCACGATGTCGGATTGATGGTCACAATGGCTGTTTTCTATTGCTGAACTGATTGTACTAGTTCAGAGTTTATCTTTAGGCCTGTTCTATTTAACTAACGTGAAAAGAAAAAGAGAAAAGATAAACCGTGCAAGAAGTTAAGCTAAAAAGAACAGGCTTTTTTTTACTCCACATTGGAAGAAAAAAGACAAACTCTGAATTAGTGCAGTTTACCAATAGAAAATAGACCTAATTTTGATCTTTAATAGCGAATTTGATTGGATGCACTCAGTGCACTGGTATACATTAAAGCTGTATACAAATCAACATAAGGTGTATGTTTAATATAAACAGTTAAATCGTGAAATCCTTAATATTCTTTATTGTGTTATTTGGTAAAATATATATTAGACATTTTATCGATTGAGATATTTGCATTTTACTTTAAAGATTAGAGGTTAAATCAGTGCAATGTACAACGGCTTTAATATGCACCAGTCCGCACTGACTACATCCAATTGATTTCACTATAAAAAATGCCGAACGATAGGATGCATTCAGGAAACAACAGTTGTATAACTCAGCGTGACATCTTGACCGAACTCTGATTAACTTGATTAGTAATTTAATTTATCAAATAATAGTTGTCTTGTTAAAAAATGTAAGTAGAATTATAAATTTCTCTACTGTTTAACGTTTAACATATAAAAGAAGAGATTAGATTTGAAATGACGAGTTATGTAAAAATTTTGCTTGAATTTTACTGGTTAAATTAATTGCAGTTTGTTAATTAAAGTTTTTGGTTAAAGTCATTTTTAAACATTTTTTCAAATATATGTCTGTCTCGTTCCAGAGAAAATGCTAAAAAATGCAAGTAAAACAGATAATCTATTGTTAGGAGAGTGAGCAGTTTTTGTAACAATGAATACATGTCTGTATCACAAACTTACAGAGCTGCTCGGTGATATCTTGAAGCAGAAACCTTCGGAAACAGATGGAGTGGAGTCTGTGATTGTTGTGGATAATGTTCCTCGGGTAGAGCCTGACAAATTAGAGAAGCTTCAATCTGTTATCAGTAAAGTACTGGGAAAATTTGGCCCAATAGTCAATCAGTTCTATCCAATGAATGAGACCGATGGCAAGACTAAAGGGTTAGTCCACAGCCTGCCTAAATTTAAAAAGAAATAAAGCTATTTCTGTAATGAGATAGCTTGCAAAATGTTTATTAGCTTCTGAGATATTTCCTTTCTCTTTGGCAGATACATTTTTCTGGAATATAACAATCACTTGAACGCGCTCACTGCAGTCAAGTCTACCAACAATTACAAGATCGACAAATCTCACACGTTCAAGGTTAATCTTTTCACGGATTTCAAGAAGTTTGAGGATATCCCAGAGGACTGGGAACCACCGAAGGCTCAGCCCTTTAAAGCTGCTAGTGACTTGCACTATCATTTGTTGGAGCCAGACGCTTACGACCAGTTCTGTGTTCTTTGCGGCAATGGAGCGGGTGTGTCGGTTCAAATCTGGCAAAACTCTGCACCGGAGCCCACCCTACTCGAAGAGCGTAACGTGAGTAGAAAAGATTTTGTTAACAGAAATTTTATTATGCAATTCTTTATGTAGCAGCTGCAATGAGTTAAGTTTGTTACAACTTTTCTCTGATTACAGCGTTGGACAGAGACATATGTGAAATGGTCACCGCTAGGTACATATCTGTCCACATTCCACAAACTGGGAGTCGCGCTGTGGGGTGGCCCTCAGTTCACCCAGCAAGCCAGATTCAGCCAGCGAGGTGTTGAGTGTATCGATTTCTCGCCTTGTGAGCGTTACCTAGTCACCTATACTCCACGTACTGATCTTGGACAGGATCAAAAGCGCCTCGTGATTTGGGACATTCTGTCAGGTCAGGAAAAGCGATCGTTCTTCCCCGATGGATCTTCTGTCTGGCCAATCTTCCGTTGGTCGCATGACGATAAATATTTAGCGCGCATGGGCGCAGAGGACGTTCTCAGTGTATATGAAACTCCGGTGAGTAGTCACATTTATTCTCCTTAATTTACGATACTTAACATTAATTATTCATTATTATTGCCTGTTATTTTAAATCTGTAACTTATAGTCATTATCATCACATTTAATTTCTTAGTCGTTCGGTCTGCTGGACAAGAAGAGCATCAAGATTCCAGGAATCAGAGATTTTAGTTGGTCTCCGACGGATAACGTTCTTGCTTATTGGGTGCCAGAAGATAAAGACGTCCCCGCGAGAGTAACTTTGCTCGAAATTCCTAAGTAAGTCTTTAGCCTTGAATTATATCCACATTGTTGGCATAAAAGGAAATTTTTAACTAAAATAATACTTTACTTTTAGCCGCAATGAAATAAGAAATAAGAATTTGTTTAACGTGGCTGACTGCAAGATCTTTTGGCAAAAATCTGGTGACTACCTATGCGTGAAAGTTGATCGCTTTGCCAAACGCAAGGAGAAGACAGAACAAAAATACACAGTGAGTTGACTATATGTAGCCGATTTTTCGCATAAAGCATAACGTTTATTTATTCAGTATGTACAAATTATATATAACTATAATTATATTTAGAATTATGTACACAATTTTAGTATTATTTGGCAAATTTTGATTTTTAGATTTTCAAAAACAAGAGTTTTCAGTAGTCGTTATTATTAAAATATAATTGCTATTAAAAATTATTCATATTTTACATTACAGGGTATGTCATACAACTTTGAAATCTTCCACATGAGGGAGAAACAAATTCCTGTGGATAGTGTGGAGATAAAGGAACCGATTCACGCTTTCGCGTGGGAGCCAGTTGGCAGCAAATTCGCCATTATTCACGGAGAAATACCCACCGTAAATGTCAGCTTCTACGAAGTGCGATATGGCCATCAACCTGCCCTTCTCAGTAAGTAATTACATATAATGGAAACTCTACATTTAATTTTTTTTTACGTGATTAAATTAAGGCTCCTGGATGGTCAGCCGAGAACTCCGCGTTGAGGGTGGCGACGTACCGTCGCGGCAGAAATCAGAACTCTCTCCTCTCACTCTCTCCAATGGAGAATTCTGTCTTGTGACATGTTGACAACCTATTTTGTTGTGCGTGCTATTTCTTTATTATTCGCTCTGTGCTTGTGCTCTAACGTTTAACGTATTTGTGAAAGTCGTAAAATTGGCCGAAAAATAAGATTGCATGCGGAAGGAACGTTTTCACCTCCTTTCGATAGTCGTTAAACGACTGTTTTTCCCGTATGTTTAGGCTTCGTTTTATGGCTGTTTGTTTATTGTCGAGGGAAAAGGGTAGTTTTCGGCCAATTTCGGAAGTGTTCTGAAACGATCTATAGTGATGTTTTATTGAAATGTCTTTTTATTTGAAAATGGCATGCACAACAAAATTGGGTGTTTTCCTCGCCTCGATAGTAAGAATCCAATATGGCCGCGGTGACCATCCAGGAGCCAAGAATGTATGGGAGGTATGTACAGTCTGAGATGTATAGGGCATAATTTTCAAAGCGCTACCAAGTGGATTGTGAGAATGTTCTTTTAGTCTTCCTGATGTGCTACAAAAAAGTAGAAACGAATCCACTAAACGGTTGCTGAGATATAACGATTTTAATTCATTGATTTTACTAAAATTTTACTAAAATCAGTGAATTGAAATCGTTATATCTCAGCAACCGTTTAGTGGATTCGTTTCTACTTTTTTGTAGCACATCAGGAAGACTAAAAGAACATTCTCACAAATTTTTATCCACTTGGTAACGCTTTGAAAATTATGCCCTATACATCTCAGACTGTACCTCCCATACATCCTTAATAACTCGCGAGTTTTTGTTTTGTTGATTCAAGTTTAACGTTCGTAAACTGCATTTTTTCAACAGAAAGATTGGAGAAGAAGGCTTGTAATCATCTGTTTTGGTCGCCGTCGGGTCAATTTATCGTCCTCGCTGGGCTGACAACAATGGCTGGTGCTTTGGAATTCATCGACACGAATGATTTCACCATTATGAATTCCACTGATCATTATCAAACCTCGGACGTGGAATGGGACCCGACTGGCAGGTAGATTCAAAAGATTGAAGCAGTCGTATAATACGAAGAGCTAAGCATAGAAGCAATAACAAGAAGTTAACTTTCTCTTCGTTTCGATTAATTTTAGATATGTCGTCACGGCAGTGTCCAGCTGGAAGACCAGCGTTGATAATGGTTATTGGATATGGACGTTCCAGGGCCGTATTCTAAAGAGAGTCAACTTGAACGCGTTCAACCAGCTGTTGTGGCGGCCGCGACCTCCGACTCTGCTCACCGCGGAGCAGATTAAGGAGATAAAGAAGAATTTGAAGAAGTACTCGGCGCAGTTCGAGAGCAAAGATCGCATGCGGCTGACGCGTGCTTCAAAGGTGCATTTTCATTTAATGAGATGTATTAAATATTTGATATTAAAATATTTTTCTAGTAATGTTTTTCAAGTATTCCAGTATATTACAAACTTCAATTTTTGTATGCAAAGGTTATGAAGTGGCAAAAAATAATATATGAGAGTACAAAATGTTTCTTCCAAGATTCTTATGGGTCTGTGATTGTGACTTACTTTAACGAGTGATTAATTTTCTAGGAATTAATCGAGAAACGTTGCTTGCTGATGAAGGCATTCGAAGAGTATCGTACGAAACGTATCGAAGAGTGGAACAATCAGAAGAAGCGTCGTCTAGAGTTACGTTGCAGTAAGTACTATCTGGTACTATATAGATATATATCTCAAGTTGTCTATAGTATTGAAAGTGTATGTGCCATCCATACACTTTCCTAATTTATGAACACATTGGCCTAGGAAGTTTTTTTGCTGCATTATTAATATTGAAGATAAGCAATATTTTTTATATGAATTGAGAGATTAATTGTCATATGTGCGTGCACTTTCAGATATTGATACTGACGAATTGGACTCAGATTCGAAGAATGTGGAGGAAGAAGTTGTTGAATTTTTTGTCAAAGAGGAAACGTTCGTGATCGACGACAAATAAACTCTCTTCCTCGGGCAATTGTTAATCGCCGCGCCGGTTGCCAAATCTTGGAAATCTCTTAAGTGTGAAATAGCGGTCTGTTCCCATCTGCAAAGTGTCGCGATATTTGTGCGTTGCAGCAATTGAATGCAATTACCTCAACTATGAGTGGTAACAGACAATCAATCTTGTATTACTGTTACTACTACTATTATTATTACTGTCGCTATTGCTGTCATTACTACTTTACCCGGATCAAAACAATTTTTACATATTCGATACTGCGCAAGAAACCTCGATATCGTAGCAATATTAAATTTTATCACATACCTTACAGGATAGCCTAAACAATTACGTCACTGATTTTACAACTTCTGTCAGCAAACTTGCAGAATAAAATGCCAAGGCTGCATCCCCATGGAGAAAGAAATAGCGGAACGAAATTAAAACGGAATTACTCTAGCTAGTATCCCACCTAGAGAGCCTCTACCTGAAGATTAGCCAATCAAAGTGATTCTGTTTTATATAATTCCGTTCCATTATTTCTTTCTCCATGGGGATGTAGCCTAATTTATCACTTACAAAATGAAGATATTACTCTCAGAATTTATATATATATATATGACTAATGTAGGTAAGGGAAGTCGGCAAATTGGATCCGTAACTTCGAAATAAGGATAGGCTCTGAGGAGCGGGGCGTGTCAGGCTTGGTCGGAAAGCGGGTTTGGCTGACGTGCCGGGCCTGGGCGAGGTGAACCGATCGGCGTTCTCGCGCCGGTCCCAGGGATCCGAGCTCGGTCCCGTGCCTTGGCCTCCCGCGAATCTTCTTTGCTGCGAGGCTTCCGTGGCGGCGCGAGCCAACCACATATCTATATATATATATAGATATATATATAAAATTCTAGAATCCAGAATCCCAAGATCCAGATCTAATCCTCTCTATATCTCATATAGCCCAACAATTTTATTCTTTGCATAGAAAAATGACATAAACGAAGCTTTTATAAACAAATTGTTTTAATCTAAAAAGTAAAAATAACGAGAAATCCTATACAATGAAAAAATGTTTAACATGAGGGTAAAAATTCATTGAGAATGGTTTTATATTCGTGGACCAGTTATCCTGTACTTACTGTACAATATGTTACAGTTAAAAAATAAGTTTAGAATATGAGATTTGCCTTTTCGTGTTTCGGTTTCAAAAATAATAGCGAAAGAAGAGTACAACCGCGCATATCCAAGCCGATGGTATTCTATCTTGCTGTGAGAAAGTCTTCCTCGTAACAGGTTTAGCACAGGAAAACAATCGTGCCTGCTCCTCGTGCAATGCATTTTGTAACTTTTTATTTCTTGTCACTACAGCTATTTGTGTTTCGAGATCCCTGTTCACCGATCTATAACCTAAATCATCCATATTTTAATTTAGTTGTGCTAAAAATCCTTGAGAGAGATTATGCAATCTCATTGTCTAAGATTAGAATCCAAGATAATAAGAATTTATCTTTACCAAAGTTTGGCGAGCCTATGAGAGTCAACGAAGGCTTTTGCTGATCTGGCAAAGTGTACCAGAGACCTTTGGCATGATATGTCCAACCTGGTTTAACAAATTCCCATAATGTTACCCTCTTTTGCTGATTCATTCTCTCACATAAATTGTAAAAGGATTCTTCTATTCTGGTATATGCTGCTGGTATCTCTCCGGCAATTCCTTTGGCATCTTAAAAGCAAGATAATTTTAATAATAAATAGTTATTAGCTTCTAGAATCATTTATCCAGATTTTTGATAAGAAAAATATAATCATGCTAAAAATGAGACAATAAATGATCTTATATAAATTTTAGTTTGTGCAATCCAAACTTTTGGAACAAGTACTAAAGAAGCCATTGGTAGTGGGATGTGCTGTCAAGAATTGACACGTTGCTCGACAATCTCTAAGCACAGCTTGACTGTAGTCAAAAGTCAGATTGAAATAACCGGTTCCTAGTTTGAGCGTGGCTCCCGCTGGAGCAGTTTGTAAGAGTTTCAATGTTACTTCGCTATCGTGATAAATATTCAGTTGACCCATTTGTACTAACGGAAATATCCACGTGTCTGCATCTGTAATAATTAAAGATTAAATAATATAATTTGTGAGTTTGAAGTAACAATCTAGCTGGTGAAATAGTTTTGAATATTCTTGCTTTGAATAAAATTTATATAGAATAGTTATCGGTATACTTTTGTCGAGATCAGCATTCTTTTTTATTTCAATCTGTAAGAATGTTTGTATCTTGGATGCTGCTTCTTGGGTAAAGACTTTTCCGGATCCTTTATAAGGATGGCAATTCACAGCAGGATTTAAGCTCGTATTGCCATCCGGTTGTAACAAGAAGCTAAATTCCATCACTTTCTCAATCAATTTGTTATAGAAATTGCAAAGTTCCTCGCAATCTTCTATAACGAAGTACCGATCCTGTCGGTTTATGAAGTAATCATTGCTGAGGTTTGCTCTAACATAAAAAATAATTGTTTAATATATTTTTATAAATATCGGACTGTAAATGGCTTATTCGATATTGATTGATTGTATATCAAAATGGTCTTATTTTTTATTATTATATACTATATATCTCATATTTAGCACAGAGCTATTCAAATGGCTTTATTATTAAATATTTTTAATGAACCTTTCTTCCTTTCATATCGGCTGTTAATTTTAATATAAATTCTGACATTTTTTTCTTAATTAATTATATAGCAATCGTGGTTATGAACTTACCCACTAATGATCAAGTCATTGTCGATCATATATAGCTTCATATGTTGCAAACCGATAAGCTCATTAAAGCGATCCGGAATTGCCGCTTTCATCACGCCTCGTAATTTCGGCGTGTGATAGAGGAAGATCTTGCAATGATCTCTACATTTGCCTTTAAGCAATGGCTGCAGCATCTTTCGGGAATTCTGCTTGCCCCGGGAAGCTCTCATATAGTCCAGCAGGATTCGCACTTGCACATTGCCGCCATTCGTTCTCATTGCTTTTTCTATCACGTTTACCTGTGGAAAGAAACATAACTTTGTTTCTCAAAAAAATCGATTTTGAAAATTGGAAAATTAACTACATTTTATTTCTCAATCTCAATTTTCTCTTCATATCTTTTTCTTGTAACTTTTGCAGTTAATTATTGCTAATTTGTTATTCGAAATAATTATTTTGCCAGGTTTTCTATTATAAATGCTACAATTTCTATTATACCTACCAGCTCAGTCTCTAAGGTGCCAGTACCCAAGTACAGAGAGGCAAACGTGATTCTCTTCTTGGCACGTCTGCATTTTTCTAACAAAGTGCTGTAAAACACCCGTGGCTTGTGGATTATAGTGATCTGGATTGGGAAAATCATTTTTAGTAAAACAAAATATGTCCATATATATAATCAAGAGTGCGTAATTATCTTACTTTTGAGCCATACACTGGAAAAGCAGGAGCCACAGTGTGTAACCATGATAGGGGATTAACTTCTTCTTGCGCCGGAATATCCAAGTCTCTTAACTTTTCGTCGTCCAACATTGCTGTTTGTACTTTGTGTCTGATAAACAGTGAATCTATAGAAGTTCTTACCTCAGCTGCAGTGCCTAGCAATTTCAGTTCGTGAAACCTGAGATACATACGAATAAATAAATGAATCAGCAATAAAATATGTAATAAATTATTATACACAATTACCATATTGCAAAATTATGACGTCAAATTTCCGTATGTTACAATACATTGTTTTTTTTTGTTATTTTCAATACACAAAAATGTTATTTGTGCAAAGTATTATAAAATTATATTAAAATTAATATTATATTAATTAAGATATTAATATAAAAAATTATTAACAAATTAATATACTAAATCTTTTATATATTTATATAAACGCTAAAAGAGAAATAATATTTTGTTCATGCTGATTTATGTTCATTACAATTACGTCTTATTATCATTATTATATACTTATTTCGCGTTATTACTCGCACACAACATACATTGTTTATGTAAAGTGTCAAACCCTTTTTACTTTTTATATAACGAAAGACAAACGTCAAGTAGATTTGAAGGTTAGGTTAGGTTTAAGAATTCGCGTGAAACATGACACCATTTAATTACATATATTGGATGACACGTGTCAAGCGATAACAAATTAATCGTACGCACCGTCTGAAAATTCGTAGAGCCAAGCTGTGCATGAAGAAATGTTGTTTTAAATAATAAATACGAAAAACTGGATCATCCACATGCACGAAACTTTGATTTTTTAACGCAAACTAACAAGTAACGAGACGCCATAAACGCCGCCTGTCTAGAGTCTAGGGACCCTACGGCCTCAACGCCTGTCGATCGAAATGGAGAATTCAATTTCGAATTTAATTATCTTCATTGAAGAAAATTATGTATTTAATAAGTGCATTTTTGAAGAAATAAATACAATTACACTCATTAGGCTATAAAAAAGTTATTTTCGGACCAAGTATCGCTAGATATTATCAGAGGCTGATATTTATAGAGATATTGAGTGCGATCCACTTGGTGCTCCAAACGCTTCTTGGAAATATTTCATTCTTGTTGTTTATCAAATGTTAAACAAGGACAAAATAATGCTCTGAAGCATTTGAAGCGTCTAGTGGACGCATCCAATTATAAAAGAGCAAATAACTTATATATAACCTACGTTACGCCTAGGGCAGGGCATTTATTGGCAGGGGAAAGGAGCGCAAAATGTTGAACTCGCAAATAAATATTTAAAAAATATCAATTATCTTACAATGTAACTTACGAGTCTTATATGTGATACAAATTCATTAATAATAGTTTCATATATAATTAAGTTTGCCTTGCAATCGAGTTCTCTAGATGAACAAAATGCAATATTATGTCCTTTGTCATCAGGGCTATATACAATACAAAAGTACAGACAATAGGAAAACAGGGAATAGAAATCAGAAATCATGCATAAATTCAGAATAAACAGTGATATAAGCAATAACACAGATAGACACAGAGTTTCCGTCACATTAGAAATTCTGTGCCTATTGCCTCCTGTTGTCAACTATATAATCGCATAGCATTCAAATTTTTTAGGTAATTAACGATATTTTGGTTGTTCCTTGTTCCTATTGCCTATACTTTTATATTATATTCCGATATTCACTGTCAGTACTGCAAATCTATATGTTACGTCACGTATACTATAATTTTCAGTACTGAAAGTTGCTGACAGTGAATATCGGAATGCAGCCTCGTCATATAGCTTTCATGCATCAGTCTCTGCTGCCCGGCAAACCTAATAATACAATCTATACATTCTATATACAATAGATTTCGCCGAGAAGTCGTCAAGATCTAGAAACCCGGTGGTCTGTCTTAGGGTGCCTCCCCATGCAGGACGGAATCTCGGAAAACGGAATCTCGGAATCATTCTGATTGGTTAGTCCCATGAGGCTATTGAATAGTCATCAGGGCTATATACAATGATTCCGTTTTCCGAGATTCCGTCCTGCATGGGGAGGCACCCTTAGGAATAAGGTTCGAGCCTTATTCGAGTCATGGAGGGAGATATGTTTATCCCTGGCAAAAATTTTCCGGACAGAAACGGTCAGAACGCGCACCTATCTGTTTCTGTCAGCAAAATATTGTGTGTTTCTATCCACGCAATTACGGGCAGATACGGTTAGGAACAAGTAACGCAATCTATCGGCTTCTGGCCGTAAAAGCGGATAGGTATGGCATGCATGGCTTCTCTTCTTCTTTCCTGGTTATTGGCACATGCGTTCCTTTTCGGATGTTGCGTCGGCCATTATACAATTCTACGATATGTCGGCTCAACAGGTGGCGCAAGCCAAGATAATGTAAAGAGCATGCATGGCTAACTGCATCTAAACTGATTCCTAACCACGGTTGTATATACAGGTTGGAACTCCCCGGTTTTTTAGTGGTGGGGGAAGGATCCGCTAAGCGGTCCTGTTTTCTAGTTCTCATTGCTACCGCGAGAGTTATTACTATCGGGTAGAGTCCTAGATAATAGAGAAGCGACATTGAACATAATGGTCTGATTGGCTAACTAAATCACGTGGTCCAGCGCCATTTTGTTTCTCGCTTATGGTTAAATAAGTAAGGTTAATGTACGTTCCTGCTGCACGTGGGACCGGTGAGACAGCGCGAGACATTGGTACACGGAGGAGAAGGAAGCCAAAATCATAGAAAACACATCGTCGTCGCAGCCTGATAACGTGGCCGCGAGTTACAAGAAGACCAAGAGCAAGACGTCCGGCAGGAAGAAAGACGTCAAGATCAAGGTGGGCGAGCAAATGTCAGATACTGAGCTGGTGGATCCTTTGCCGGAGAAGTTACGCTCGACAGTGAACGCCAAACTGAAGAACGATCTAATCGTGTGCGCGGTGATCGGCACCCTGTCTTTCGGAATTCATCGTACGACGGTGTTCACCGCCCTGCAACCGGAGCTTAATCCGGTACTGTGGAGTATCGTGAGTTGCCTGGGCTTTCTCCTGTACTATATCGTGCCGCAGCTGCACAAGCAGCTGCCTTGGCTGTGCATTTCGAGACCGGTACTACGTAGTCATGAGCACGCGCAATTCGAGGTACGAGAGCCGGTGAGGATCATATGGTTTGAGAAGGCCTACGTGGGCCTATGCTTTCTCGAGCGGAACGTGCTCTATCCGGTCGTTTTCCTGCGTATTCTCCTATTAATTATGACGTAAGTACTCTCACGTATATGAATCTTTATTAAATATAAATTATTCTACCTATTGAAAAGAATATTAAACTTTTATTGTTTTTTTATAAGAAACATTCTTTTTTCCTCTTCAGGATAAAGTGCTGTATACATACGTGTACAAATATTTACAAAAGTAAGGGACGGAAGGTAGGAGACAAAAACAACAAAACTCTTATGTTTCATCGTTTTCCTAGAAATGAAGGACAGAAAGCTAGATGGATTAACAATATTAGGAATATTAATGGATCTACTTGGGAGCCTAAGGATCCATTGTTTGTGTGCTCTGTAAGCTGCAGTGTAGCAAATATATACATATACATAGCGAAGTCATTTACTGATAGCATGCATATTTTTTCAGGAGCATTTTGACAGGTTTTCTTGGGAGCATGTTAGAGAAGATGGTAAGAGGAAACTGAAAATCGGAGCAATTCCTTCAGTTTTTAACGATAGTCTCCTATCGAAGCCATTTAATGAACATACATATTCAATGCCATTACAGGACATTTACATTAATTATGACAAGTTTAGTTTCTTATAATAGTCAAATTAAAATACAAAGCCTGCCATGCTGATTAACGTGAACTAAAATTTAATACTCTGTCAAAAAAATTCATACCTCACAAAGATACTTTTCTTCCATTGTATAATAATTTTCATTGCTCTTAGTGTCTTGTACAATTTTATTACTCCATATTTTTCTCAGTAGCTGATCCTTCGGTAACTTAAATAATTGAAATATATTTTCCTCTGATGTTGTTGAGCATGATAAAGCAACACATTTTCTTGCCATTGTAACTACAAAATAATAAATTTATTATTTTCTATAAAAAAAATAAAATATTTAAAATAATGAATATTCTTAAAAAATATTTACATCTTATCCTCCTTACATTTTTTTTTATCTTTATAGGTTGCTCCTTGTCGTTTTACTTTTTGCCAATTCCAATACATGGATGAGCGTCCAAACTACTCCAAACTATACTTTACGCGTCATTTTACGCTAACCTCCTTTGACCGTGGTCTTCTCCATATGGAGAAACAAAATGGCGGGTTTATCGATATATCGCACCTATCGATTTCAATGTCGCTTCTCTATTATCTAGGACTCTATGTCGTGGCTGTGTGTAACCGTAATTAACGGAAATTCTTGTGGGTGAAGAGCAAGTATATAAAAAGATAAAAATGGGGAAAGCCTGTGCTGTACCCAAATGCAATGTGCTGCACAAGATAATAAAGCGCTCAATGTTTAAAGTGCCGTCGAACGAAATCGAGAGAAAGAAATGGGTAGCGGCGTTACCTGAAATTAAGAATTTGAAAGCGTCTCATTTTATATGTGAAAAACATTTTGACGATACATTTATAATTCGCAAGTACGAGAAATACGATGTTAATAGAAAACTTATCGCTGAGGTAAATATACTAAAATAATTTGTTCTTCAAATGCAATATCATCGTTGTTGTGCAAGTTTCTAATTCCCAGGTAGCAAGCACTCGTCATTTTGACGTCAATTGACGTCAGAAGACGTCAAAATGACAGACTTTTGACGTCACTTGACGTCAAAATGACGAGTGCTTGCTACCTGGGTTTGCACACTTAAAAATGGTGAGAAAGCAAAAGCAATGTGCAAATTCTTTTCCAGTATACGTATCAACAGCCTCGACTGGATCGAAGAGCAATACCAAATACTCCTGCAAACATTGCCTCTGTGCAAATTGCAATTATTTTCATTTTGTAATAATAATAATAATAATAATAATAATAAAAGAAAAAAACGGAATCGGAACTTAAAACCTTGCGATTATTGTAACTATTAGTAGGAGACATAAGAGCCTGCGCACAATAAAAATATAAGGAACAAGGAACAGATATTAGTGATTAGAAATAAAAAATCAGGAATAAAGCTGGTGTAACATATTAAATACATGCGACTTCCAATAGATTAAAAATCTTTTGTCTGTGTTATTCCCTGTTTCCGTTGCCTGTATTTTTCATCGTGCATCCAACTTCATTCTTGATTCTTTAGTCCTAATCGCTAATATCTGTTCCTTATATTTTTTATTGTGCGGAGGCTTTAAAATCTCTTGTCTCTCTCATACAGTACAAGTGCGCACGCGCCGCCACTACCTCCCCGATAGTAGAGTCCTAGATAATAGAGAAGCGACATTGAAATCGATAGGTGCGATATATCGATAAACCCGCCATTTTGTTTCTCCATATGGAGAAGACCACGGTCAAAGGAGGTTAGCGTAAAATGACGCGTAAAGTATAGTTTGGAGTAGTTTGGACGCTCATCCATGTATTGGAATTGGCAAAAAGTAAAACGACAAGGAGCAACCTATAAAGATAAAAAAAAATGTAAGGAGGATAAGATGTAAATATTTTTTAAGAATATTCATTATTTTAAATATTTTATTTTTTTTATAGAAAATAATAAATTTATTATTTTGTAGTTACAATGGCAAGAAAATGTGTTGCTTTATCATGCTCAACAACATCAGAGGAAAATATATTTCAATTATTTAAGTTACCGAAGGATCAGCTACTGAGAAAAATATGGAGTAATAAAATTGTACAAGACACTAAGAGCAATGAAAATTATTATACAATGGAAGAAAAGTATCTTTGTGAGGTATGAATTTTTTTGACAGAGTATTAAATTTTAGTTCACGTTAATCAGCATGGCAGGCTTTGTATTTTAATTTGACTATTATAAGAAACTAAACTTGTCATAATTAATGTAAATGTCCTGTAATGGCATTGAATATGTATGTTCATTAAATGGCTTCGATAGGAGACTATCGTTAAAAACTGAAGGAATTGCTCCGATTTTCAGTTTCCTCTTACCATCTTCTCTAACATGCTCCCAAGAAAACCTGTCAAAATGCTCCTGAAAAAATATGCATGCTATCAGTAAATGACTTCGCTATGTATATGTATATATTTGCTACACTGCAGCTTACAGAGCACACAAACAATGGATCCTTAGGCTCCCAAGTAGATCCATTAATATTCCTAATATTGTTAATCCATCTAGCTTTCTGTCCTTCATTTCTAGGAAAACGATGAAACATAAGAGTTTTGTTGTTTTTGTCTCCTACCTTCCGTCCCTTACTTTTGTAAATATTTGTACACGTATGTATACAGCACTTTATCCTGAAGAGGAAAAAAGAATGTTTCTTATAAAAAAACAATAAAAGTTTAATATTCTTTTCAATAGGTAGAATAATTTATATTTAATAAAGATTCATATACGTGAGAGTACTTACGTCATAATTAATAGGAGAATACGCAGGAAAACGACCGGATAGAGCACGTTCCGCTCGAGAAAGCATAGGCCCACGTAGGCCTTCTCAAACCATATGATCCTCACCGGCTCTCGTACCTCGAATTGCGCGTGCTCATGACTACGTAGTACCGGTCTCGAAATGCACAGCCAAGGCAGCTGCTTGTGCAGCTGCGGCACGATATAGTACAGGAGAAAGCCCAGGCAACTCACGATACTCCACAGTACCGGATTAAGCTCCGGTTGCAGGGCGGTGAACACCGTCGTACGATGAATTCCGAAAGACAGGGTGCCGATCACCGCGCACACGATTAGATCGTTCTTCAGTTTGGCGTTCACTGTCGAGCGTAACTTCTCCGGCAAAGGATCCACCAGCTCAGTATCTGACATTTGCTCGCCCACCTTGATCTTGACGTCTTTCTTCCTGCCGGACGTCTTGCTCTTGGTCTTCTTGTAACTCGCGGCCACGTTATCAGGCTGCGACGACGATGTGTTTTCTATGATTTTGGCTTCCTTCTCCTCCGTGTACCAATGTCTCGCGCTGTCTCACCGGTCTCACGTGCAGCAGGAACGTACATTAACCTTACTTATTTAACCATAAGCGAGAAACAAAATGGCGCTGGACCACGTGATTTAGTTAGCCAATCAGACCATTATGTTCAATGTCGCTTCTCTATTATCTAGGACTCTACCACGACACAGCACAAACAGATCACGGTATCACGGTAACGCGCCAAACTTCAAAAAAGACTCCCCGATCGCTGCGAACCACACGGTTACAAAGAGAAACATAAAACAGAAACGTTAGCGGACCCTTCCCCCACCACCAGAGTTATCCAACCTGTATATACAACCGTGTTCCTAACGGAACGGAACTTATCCGAATCTATGCGCAAACGTAATTACGAATCCTATCCGTTTCTATACGCAACCAGTTTTGAATGTCTATCCGCATCTGATTGCGGAACCTGACAGAATATCTATTTGCATTTATACGGAACGGAACTTATCCGAATCTATCCGCAAACGTAATTACGAATCCTATCCGTTTCTATACGCAACCAGTTTTGAATGTCTATCCGCATCTGATTGCAAAACCAGGCAGGATATCTATCTGCATTTGCATGCAATTATGATTTGCCCGCTCTATCCGTTTCTAACTGCAAATGCATTTTATTCATTTCTTATTACTGCAAATACATGTACATTGTGGGAGGTTTGTAGTTATTAGGTAGATTCTACCTTTAAACGCCAGGAGAAGGGATTCTTCCAGTTACGACACTGTAATTTTTCTGGTTGTCGCCTGACAGAACGCCTGCTTATATATTATGGCTGGTTGTATTTTAAATGTGAGAAACGCTTTTCATCATGCGCCGCCTAGCGGCGTCGTCGCGAATCGTCGTCCATCTGCATCTGTACGCAATGTCGACCTATAGGAAATTGTTTGCAACTACGGATACGAATCCTGTATGTTTTTATTTACAGTCTGTACGCATCAGATGCTGACGGTATCTATCCGTAATTACGGATACCGCATCTGTCTGCATCTGTACGCAATGTCGATCTATAGGAATTTTTCTGCAACTACGGATACGAGTCCTGTATGTTTCTGTCCGCATTCTGTACGCATCAGATGCTGACGGTATCTATCCGTAATTACAGATACCGCATCCATCTGCATCTGTACGCAATGTCGACCTATAGGAATTTGTCTGCAACTACGGATACGAGTCCTGTATGTTTCTGTCCGCATTCTGTACGCATCAGATGCTGACTGTATCTATCCGTAATTGCGGCTACCGCATCCATCTGCATCTGTATGCAATGCCAACCTATAGGAATCTGTCTGTAACTATACGGATACGATATTCCTGTCTGTTTCTGAATCTATTTCTTCAACGTTGCTGTTATATAGTCGCTGGTAATATCTAACGAAATCCTGTTCGCTCTAACAGCAACGTTGAAGAAAAAATTCAACTCCTATCTGAAACAGGCAGATAAATTCTTATAGGTCGACATTGCGTACAGATGCAGATGGATGCGGTAGCCACAATTACGGATAGATACCGTCAGCATCTGATGCGGACAGAATTACTGCAGACAGAACAGACAGCTTACAGTTAGATACGGTTAGAAATTCTATCCGTTTCTGTCCGTATCTGTCCGGAATTTTTACCAGGGATATGCCTTCTTTTTTAAAACTTTTTTATTTTATTGTCTTAATTGACTGCACCACAGTATATACTGTGACTGCGCTCTCTTGAAGCTTGCGCACGCTTGCGCCCAGTGCGAAGGCACCGACGGCATCGCCCTAGTCACGACACTGCCCACCTGTTCGACAGTCTCGAACATCAACATGTAAGATTTTGTTCTTTTCACGTCTAAATTTTTCATAATTTTTGTCTTTTCTCTTTAATACTTTAATTAATTACAATTACTTATTTTCTAATTATATATTTATCTTTATATATCTCAGCCTGCGCAGCTGAGGTCAACATATAAAATGGTAGTTCTGTTGCCAGGCAACCGACGTGTACACACAAAGTCACCTGCTTTACGTCAGTACTGTACGTGTAAAGTTGTAAATAATATTAAAATAACTGAGAATTTTATTATAACTGAATCAACATGCATTTGAAATATCTAGGCACCATTATGCCAGCAGAGGTGAGTGGATTGTTATTTTAAATTGAGAATTTTTAAATCTCGAGATTCTAATTCTAAGGAGTATCTGCCTGTCTACGCATCTGCAGAACGAATTAATGATGAATAAAACGTATTCTTTCAAGAATTATTGGGTATAGAGATGTACAAATTCTGGCTCTTAGTTTTTTAATACTTTTATGAAAAAGAATTGAATGTCCTCGAACGACAATAACTTTTTTAAATGTAGTACGAGGTGCGTAAATTTTATCTCTAGTTTAACAGTTCCTGGAAAAGCAATTTGTAATATTTTATTTTGGAAAGTCTAATAACTTATTATATAATATATGTATAAATATCTAGAAATATATATGACACACACACACACACACACACACACACACACACAGAATATATATGTATATTACATGGTGAGTCCAAGGGTGAGTCATTTTAATCGATGCAAATATCTCGAAAAATATATGGAAGATACGAGGATCGGTACGAAAGGAATGTTTCCTAATTTTTTTCTCAGAAAATTTTATTCCTGGAACTTTGATGTTTACATGAGTTTAATCTTACATTTTTATGGTGCACATTTATTATTTTTCCACATAATTACCATCTGTTTTATATACACTTTTACCATATGAATAAGACGTTGTATGCTCTTGCGATAAAAGTCTTTGCTTTTATTCTTGAGGGCTCGATCAACACTTTTGTTTAGCTCATCTTCATCTGAAAATTTGTGTCTACAAAGTGTATCTTTTCAATCGGCCTGAATAGGCCGAAGAGGCGCCGGATCCAGACTATGAGAAGGATGAGGAAGAACAGTCCATTGCAGTTTAGCAAGTCCATTGCCTTTCTCATCCGCGCGCAGACTGGTGTTACGTGGGGCCGTGCGTTGTCATGAAGAATAAAAACCTTATTCAGATTTTTGTCAGGTCAAATTCTACAAGTGAGTGACGATGAGCTAAAGAAAAGTTGATTGAGTCCTCAAGAATAAAAGCAAAGACTTTTACCGCACGAGTATACTGCACGTACATACGTCTTATTCACAGATGATAAAAATGTATATAAAGAAATGATTATATTATGTGGAAAAATAATAAAATATACACCATAAAGATGTAAGATTAAACTCATGTAAACACCAAAGTTCCAAGAATAACATTTTCTGAGAAAAAAATTAGGAGGCATTATTTTCGTATTGACCCTCGTATCTTCCATATTTTTTGAGATATTTGCCTGCATCAATTAAAATGACTTACCTTGTATATTAGATGTGCAAATTAATTCGGTGCTTTTTTTCACAAAAATCAAAATTTGTTTACAAAAAATCAAATGCAAGAGTTTGATGGAATAATCTCCACTATTTTCTGTATATGACTTTACCCCATTTATATCGAACATTTGACGAATATCTTGGCGAAAGATAATTATCGATAAAGTCTTCAAGACTTTTTCGGACTTCTTCAACTCTCTTGAAACATGTATCAGGTGATGTTGAAGCGATCGAAATATAGTTGATAATCCGACTACAGGGCTAAGTAAGTCTGGTGAATGATTCGAGATAAGGGAGAATTTCCCAGTCTGAAGCATAGACGATTCTTTTGCAAGCGTTAGTATTATATCATTACTGTAAAATGATTCGCTTAGTTCCGAAAACTCTGATACCATTTTTTGCACGTTTTATGGGTCACAGCACCTTCACCTAAAGCAGAACAAATCATTTCTGCGGCTTCAGCAAAGTTCTTTTTTTAATTAAAAAATATGAAAAAATGCAATGCCTTAAATGCTGTTTTTCGGACGTCATCGTATGTTCTATGTATTACTGTTTTATGAGATTTCTCATTTACTTCGCCAAATATGCAATAGTGTTTTGAAAACCATGGAGGTCTCCACTTGCAAACCGCAAAAGAACGAGACAATAATATTTAATGTTAAAACAAAATTATAAGTTGAATGTAAAGGTATATAGCGAATTAATTTACACATTTAATATATAAATTTAAATATAAACATATTTAAATAAAATGCATGATGTATAAAAGTTGAATATATATATATGTTATAATCAAAGCCCGAAACGCGGGCATTCCTAGGATTGACTAGTCAATTCTGGGGAACGACCAAGCGTCTTGGTCAAAGCCCGAAATAAGTTTTGCGTTTCGGCTTTTGACCCAGCAAACGAAAAAAAATTGAAAAGAATTAAAACAGGATTGCCAGGAATTCCATTTTCTCCAAAAAAGAGATTGAAATAGTTTCAATATAGAATAGACGGAATTCAATGGAATTCAATACGGAAATTTTTAATTCCTAGCAATTCCTAGTTATTGGCATTCAATGGTATTCATTTCGTTAACGGAATCAATGGTATTCAATGGAATTCATGACGAAACTTACCAATCCCTAATCTGGCATTCAGTGGTATTCATTTTCGTTACGTTTTTGTGTCGGAATTAGATGGGATTCAAAAAAGACAAATTCTTTCCAAAATAAGGAATTCCATGATATTGAAACTATTTCAATCCCTTTTTTGGACAAAATGGAATTCGGAAAGTCCTTAATTGAATTCCTGGCAATCCCGTTTTAATTCTTTTCAATCTTTTTTCGTTTGCTGGATAGTCAATCCTAGGAATAACTAATACGGCTGGTCAAAGTTAGAAACTAAGAAAAATCACTTCGGACTTTGACTAGTCAATCCTATGAATAACTAATACGGCTGGTCAAAGTTAGAAACTAAAGAAAACTTACTTATTCGGACTTTGACCAGTCAATCCTAGGTGTGGTTTAATTCGGACTGTGTGACTGCAGTTAACAAATAAAATCAAGATTCTTTTTACTAAATTAAGTTCTTATTGTTAACATAATGTAGCTTTTTATTTACTTTTTTACTCTTGTACATAGTTTTTTTCTCCTTCAGTTTTGTTTATTTTAGTGACGCGCTTTAAACACTTAAATATTTTTAAAGCGCGTCATCTAACCTATGTAGATTAAACAGTTAAATATTACATACATAGGTTAGATAACGCGCTTTAACAGTATTTAACTGTTTAAAGGGCGTCACTAATCTACATAGGTTAGATGACGCGCTTTAAAAGTATTTAACTGTTTAAAAGCGTTTTAAACCAATATTTTACCAAAGCTACATTTTTAAACTTAAGGAGAAAAAAACTATGTACAAGAGTAAAAAAGTAAATAAAAAGCTACATTATGTTAACAATAAGAACTTAATTTAGTAAAAAAAATCTTGATTTTATTTGTTAACAGTCACACAGTCCGAATTAAGCCACACCTAGGATTGACTAGTCAAAGTCCGAAATGATTTTTCTTAGTTTCTAACTTTGACCAGCCATATTAGTTATTCCTAGGATTGACTAGTCAAAAGCCGAAACGCAAAACTTATTTCGGGCTTTGACCAAGACGTTTGGTCGTTCCCCAGGATTGACTAATCAATCCTAGGAATGCCCGCGTTTCGGGCTTTGACTATAACATATACATATATATATATATATATATATATATATATATATAATATATATTTATAATATTGTATGTTAGGAGTTGGAAAACAGGGTGGTTAGCATTGCATGGTCGCCAAACAATTTAAAGTTAGCTGTGGCATCTGCCGATCGTTCTATTTATCTTTTCGACGAGAATGGTGCAAAACGCGATAGATTTTCCACTAAGCCCATTGATCCCAAGGTATTCATTTTCTAATTCCTAAAATTGTACTTTTAGTTTACTGATACCGTTGTTTGTTTTTGCGAGTTTAAAATTTCTTAATTTAAGAGTTGTAGAATAATGTTAATAGCAATATCCTTTTTTGTTCACAGTTTGGTAAGAAGAGCTATATGGTGAAGGGAATAGCCTTCTCTCCAGAATCCACAAAGATTGCAGTTGGCCAAACCGACTGCATTGTATACGTATATAAAATAGGGGAGGATTGGTAGTTATTAACACAATTTTCCAAAGAAAAAAAAGCCTAAATAAATTTATATATTTATTATTAATAACAAACATTATTTTACAGGGATGACAAAAAAGTGATATCCAACAAATTCCGACAAAGTGCCGCGGTGACTTGCCTGATCTGGCCAATGGACGGTCCAATCATTACAGGATTGGCAGATGGGAAAGTCCGCGCGGCTCTGGTCAAGTCGCAGAAAGCGCAAACTTTATATACCTCTGACGCCATGACGATAGCTTTGGCTAGCAAGTAAATTGACGCTTATCGCTATATATATATTTTGAGATTTTGATTATGCACACCAGTGCAATAATAATTTACTTACAAGAGAACCTCGCAAACCCGAAAATTCTGATTTTGATGAGATTTTACACATATGTAGGGGAGATAAATAGACAAATTTAGAAATTTTTAGTTGCGGCCCAAAAACGATTTTAAAGGGTGTAACCATTTTTCATAGTGTAGAGTGGCTTTTTGCTTTTCTCGATATATCTAAAAAAATATTCGAGGTATAAAAAAATGTTTTATATAAAAGTTTCTTAATAAGAACACCTAAGCTCTATTTAACCACATTAATAATATTTTACAAAAATAATTTGTAAAAAATTTTATTAAAATTATTTTTTTTTAATATTAATGTGGTTAAATAGAGATGTTCATACTATAAAACGTTGGTATAAAGTGTTTGTATTGTTACGCTCGACACGCGTTCGCCGCACTCGCACAGTCACACTGTCACCGCACTCGCGAACGCGCCGCGCTTTCCCGTCACCGGGAATAAAGATACTCTCTGTTATAAAAAAGAACAAATTTATTGCTCAGAGATACAACGAGTCGCGTCCGACAAGTTCGAGGTCCAGAGCATAATCTGACGAGCGGTTGTTAGTCAACAGCGTCGTCAAGCAACCCGTTGTCCGGTTGCGATCTTCTTCTGCCGCCCGGGCGTCTAACGGGCGATACGGCACGAGCGCACAGCGAGCGCACAGCACGGGCGTAACACTACCCCCCCTCTTCTAAGATTGTCGCCCCGACAATCCGGGAGGGTAGTTCTTCGCGGTCTATATCTCCTCTAGTTCCGTAGGCTCCAGGGCACCGTATGGTTCACTTGCCCTCCTCGAGCTGCTGCTCCGAGTCAACGGACCCCATACTTCCTGGTCCCCGGTAGCCGCACCCAGGTCTCCAACCGTCCTTCTTCTGGAGAGAGCTGGCCAGGCTCCCCCCTCTGACGGTCTTAGGACGACCCTGTAGGAGTTCCGCTGTCCCCGGTGTGGTCTCCCTCGCTGCCGTCCTCCTCTGCTGCCGTCCCACTTAATCTTCGAACAAGGGGGGGGGGAAATCTACTTTCTGTGGACCCAACGCCCCGAAGGGCTCCCCAAGTCCCCGCCCGGCATTCGCCCTACGGCCCACGGAAAAACCACAGATAAAAAAAACCGTGGGCAAGCGGTCTTCTTAAAAAAAACTTCATGGGAGAAGTCTTCGGCCGATGTTCCGCCGCGGTCACCACATCACCCACGTACTGCCGACTTCTCCTAGGAAAACAAATATTATGCGCAGTAAACAAGGAACTAAACGTTCGAAAATTGAAAACAAAATTATAACACGTTATACAAGAATTTTTTATTACAAATACATTCTTTTATTAACATTTTTTTTCTCTTCCTTTCGGGCTCCGACCTACTCTAATTTCTCAATCTAATTTTCTCTCAGAATAATAATATAGCCAACCTATCCGAATGAACAACTTTATTCTTATGACGAGGTGATTTCCGAATACCACATCACTAAGCTTCTTTATTATGAAGAAGGGACCTTCCCAATTGCTCTGCAATTTTAAAGCCTTACCAATAACTCTTCGGGGATTATATAACCAGATTCTCTGCCCCTCCTGAAAGAAAACTTGCCTAACTCCACGATCATAACGAGTCTTCATTCGAGAAAATTTAACATCCATACGCTCTTTCACTATAGAATGGATTTCTTCAAATTTTGACTTCAAATTTCTAACGAAGCTTTCCATTGACTGCGCCTTCTCCTCATAAAGCCTTGGAGGACCTCCCTGTAACAAATCTAAGGGTAATTTCAAATCTCGAGCAAAACATAATTCCGCAGGAGTAAAGCCAGTTGTCTCATGTTTTGAAGACCTATAAGCTAACAAAAACATGGGAATCCACCGATCCCAATTCTTTTGACTATCAGAAACAAACTTTGCCAGATAGTTAGTAATAGTCTGGTGTTGTCGCTCTACTTGTCCATCCGACTGAGGATGTAAGGCAGTAGTTCTCGTTTTTTTAATCCCAAGAAGATCCATTAATTCTGCGAACAACTTCGACTCAAAGTTTTTTCCCTGATCGGTATGCACTTCCAAGGGAACTCCATATCTAGAGACAAATTGATTTACGAAGATTTCCGCCACCGTTTTAGCTCTTATATTTTTCAGAGGAAATGCTTCCACCCATTTGGTGAAACAATCTACAATGACAAGGAGATATTTGTTTCCGGAATTGGTTGTAGGGAGGGGGCCAAGAACATCCATTTGAATTTTCGCAAATGGTGCCCCAACATTGTAAATTTGTAAAGGGGATTTCCCTTTCCCAGAGGGACCTCTTTTAGAGACGCAGACTTCACAAGATCTGCACCAATCTTCAACATCCTGCTTACAGGTTGCCCAATAAAAGCGCTTTCGAACTTTTTCCAAAGTTTTATTAATTCCAAAATGCCCACCTGAAGAAGAATCGTGGGCTTCTTCGAGAATTTCTTCGACCCGACTTCGAGGAGCAACAAGCTGAAGAAAGCTTGTTTTCAGACTTGGAACCTCCCACCTTTTATAAAGAATTCCTTCTCTTAGAATTAGCGCATCCCAATACGACCAATAAATTTGGGCAGAAACATTCCTATCAGGGATCTCAAAACGCAGAGGACGGATTCCAGTTTGCTTACCGCGAAGGATAAAAGCTATTCCCTCGTCCTCCCCTTGATCCTTACGCCAAGTTTCCAAATTCTCTCCCTGTAGAATTAATCGAGCAATCGTTTTATCTAATTCCTCCGTTGACTTCTTCTCAATTTTGGCACAATAAATACAATCGAACTTCTCACATTGTCGTCTGGACAATCCATCAGCATTTTTATGTGATAGCCCCTTTCGATGCACAATCTCAAATTCATACTCTTGGAGTCTTTCCAGCCAGCGTGCCAGCTGTCCTTCTAAATTCTTGAAGGACATAAGCCACTTCAAAGAAACGTGATCTGTACGAATTAAAAATTTCCGTCCTAAAAGATAGTGGCGGAAAAATTTTATTGAGTCTACTGCCGCTAAGAGTTCTCGCCGAGTAACGCAATTATTTCTCTCAGCTTTATTGAGAACCCGACTAAAAAAAGCTATGACTCTCTCTTCTCCCTTCTGTTTCTGCGATAACACCGCGCCAATACCGATATTCGAAGCATCGGTATCCAAGACAAATCCTCCCTCCCCTTTAGGAAAAGAAAGTACTGGAGGGGAAGATAAAACCCGTTTTAATTCTTCAAACGTTTTTTGACATTCCTCTCCCCAAATGAACTTAGACTGATTCCCCGTAAGAGAGTACAGGGGTTTTGCTAAAGAAGAAAATTCTTTAACAAATTTACGATAGTATGAGCAAAATCCTAAGAAACTTCGTAATTGTGTTTTGGTATGTGGAACTGACCAATCAGTAACCGCGGATATTTTTTCGGGATCCGTGGCTATGCCCTCCGCCGAAACTACATGCCCCAAATATTTAACACTCTTTCTAAAAAAAGTACATTTTTTTAGATTAACTTTCAAATTCACTTTTCTTAATCGTAATAGTACCGTCTTTAAATTTTCCATCATTTCAAAAAAATTTTTTCCAAAAATTATTACATCACCAAGCAAATTTTTGACAATAAATCTTTTAAAACTTTCTCCATCAGACGTTGAAATGTAGCAGGGGCATTGCAGAGGCCAAAGGGCATGACGACAAATTGCCACAACCCATTTCCAATAGAAAACGCAGTTTTCTCCTTATCCTCGGAACGAATCTTTATTTGCCAATATCCGCTCTTAAGATCTAAAGTACAGAACCAAACGTTACCTGATAACTGGTCGAATATGTCATCGATTCTGGGTATAGGATGAGAATCTTTCTTAGTTAAATAATTCAACTTCCGATAATCCACACAGAATCTAATTGTACCGTCTTTTTTCCTGACCAAAACTACAGGCGAAATCCAGGGGCTTTGTGACTCCTCAATTACCCCTTGTTTCCACATATCCTCAATAATTTTATTTACTTCCTTCCTCATGTGAACAGGAATACGACGAGGGACCTGTTTAATAGGGGAAGAATCTCTCACATTTATCACATGTTCAATAATATGGCAATTTCCTGCAACAATAGTTTCGGAAAACACGTTCCGGAAATCTTTCAGAAAATCGGCAAACATTTCCTTCTGAGCTTTATTTAGACTCTCAGAATTATTTTCGAAAAGTTCTTTTAAGATAGAAAAGTCTCCCTCGAAAGAAGTTTCAACACGAGAACAATCAAAATTTCTTTTCTCATATAATTCAGGATTAACAAAAAAAGGTTCAAAAATATTTCCCAAATTCACTTTCTCAAGAAAATCTTTTCCCAATAAACATTGATCGCATATTTCTGCAACAAACATAAAGACCTCTACGGAAAATCTACCAATTTGAACTTTCATTAAGACTTTAGATTCAACAGAAACTTTTCTCCTGTCGGGTATTTTAAATTACAGTTTCCTATTTCAATTTTCTCTACTTCTTTTCCAATAAAAGTTTCATTAACAATCGAGACATCGGAGCCCGTATCTATCTTGAAAGAACAACATTTATTATTCAGAAGACCATCAAAACAAAAATCATTTTTATTTTTCTTCTAATTAAGTTTAAAATGCTTAAATTGACCAACGATTGGGGAATTTTTCATAAAAGTTGAGCCTACCCCGCTAAGCTCAACTAAATCGCGTTTTCCTCATTAGGGCATTCTGATCGGAAATGCCCAGTCTTACCGCAAGACCAACATTCCCCCCGGCCGGCGCCAAATTTGCTGCCACGCCAATTCCCCTTCGGACCCTTCCCCGCCTTCTCCTTCTCTTTCTCAACACTTTTCTTTTCTTCAGCGCGTTTTTCATTTTCACCCGCCTGTCCGACTCCCTTTTTCGCAAAATTTTTATTAAAATTTTCTCCATATCTCTCCGAATTGTCTCCTTGAATGATTTTAAGCGCCTTAGCCCTTTCAACGGCTGCATTCAGAGAGGTTATACATTCCATCTGAAGCGCTCGCCTAATAAAATTATCTGAGACGGCTGTCACAAACTGCGCGCAAGCGATCTTATCACGCAACTCATACGGGCACTCGGGGTACGCCAGGCGCGACAGTCTGTCGATTTCGGAACCAAGGGCGGCCAAATCCTCCCCGAATTTTTGTCGACGATTCGTGAATGCGATGTAGCTATTCTGAGATTGTCGCCCCTCCCCGAAACGCAGCTCAAGCTTTGCTTTGAGCTCAGCAACATTTAGCCGTTCGACGTTTTCAACCGTCTCTAAAACTGAGCACGCTTTCCCTCTCAGACTCGAAGCCAACGCGATCGTTTTGGTAGCGTCATCCCAACGATTCGCCCGCGCGATTAAATTTAATTGCGAAAAATATTCTTGTAACGGGACCGTCCCGTCGTACGTGTCGGGTTTGAATCCGAGCTCGGCACTCGCGACCGCGACACTTTCACTCGCGTGTACTCGCGCCCCGGCACCGCTCACACCCGCGCATCTCTCACTCGCGTACGCGACCCGCGCCCTCGCGCCGCCCGCGACCCGCGTCCCCGAGTCTCCGGACGCTCTATTAATTGAAGGACGTCCGATCCCGGACGAGCCCCCAAAATGTTACGTTCGACACGCGTTCGCCGCACTCGCACAGTCACACTGTCACCGCACTCGCGAACGCGCCGCGCTTTCCCGTCACCGAGAATAAAGATACTCTCTGTTATAAAAAAGAACGGATTTATTGCTCAGAGATACAACGAGTCGCGTCCGACAAGTTCGAGGTCCAGAGCATAATCTGACGAGCGGTTATTAGTCAACAGCGTCGTCAAGCAACCCGTTGTCCGGTTGCGATCTTCTTCTGCCGCCCGGGCGTCTAACGGGCGATACGGCATGAGCGCACAGCACGGGCGTAACAGTATAAATCATTTTTGCTTCCTTATAGTAGGCCTGCAACTCAACCGCCAAAAGCCTTCTAAAATGCGAGTAACCGGCCACGACGAGATAACCAGCTGTAACTATGAAATATCGAAAGTACATCGTGTAACAAGTAAATAAACGAAAGTTCGCTAAAGTTCGCGCGTCGGAACAATACAAAATGGCGTCTTAAACATAGAATTCTTCTCGATTTTTTCTCACATTTTTGGCTTGATAAAATTGAAATTATTAGTATCGAATTTTATTCAGAAAAGTGTAAACTTTAAGAATATGCATTATAAAATAGTCAAATATATTATTAATACAGTAAAATTTGGCAAAATGTCAAATTTTTTGATATTTTTTTTATATTTTCTTTAATAAAACACGCCATAACTTCTTTGTGGTTAACTTTTCGACAAAAATGTTCAAATGAAAGTTGTAGAGCGTACTTTTTTACATAAGAAACATTTATAATGGTAGATACAATGCTGCCCAAACGTACGTGAAGAAATTTTAATTACGCACGAGGTTGTTGCGTACTATATGCGATCCATAGTCATATTATACCTAAAACTTTGAATATATTTGCTTTCAAGTAGTAAAATGATTATGAACTAACCATTATGGTTATTCTTACCATTAGGACAAGCCGGTCGTCGTATGGTGTCTCACTATTATTATTATTATCATTATTATCATTATTATTATTTTATAATTATTGCCAGAGCTCTTTTAGTTTAAATCATAAATCTACTTACGCACAATACCACGGAAAGGATAAGAGTTGGACTTTAAAAGTGCATTTTTTATTTACTTTTTGTTTTTTTATATTTTTGAAGTTTTTTTAATTTTTATGTTTTAATATAATATATTAACGCGAAGAAACTTATTCATCATCCTCACTCTCGTCATTTGAATTATTGCCACATTTTCCAGTACATTTGCAAATTTCACTGCAGGACAAATCAGCAGCACGGCAAGGACATGAAATAGATGTACTGCAAGAAAAAATTTTTGAACTACAGTTACATATATATTTTTATAGTAATTAAAAACTTGTAGGACTTTAAAATAAATCAGTTGTCCATTAATTAATTGCTATCCGTATTCTTTTAGATAAAGAATTTTTATGACTGGGAAATGAGCATTTTTCCACACATATACTTGCCACGTACATCTTTTTAAATGTTGAAGAAAAGTAGGAAATGCAGATGGCAGTTTTTGTAGAGATAGTTGTTTTAATTTTGCCTGCACAAAATTTATTTCTCGACTTTACGATACAAAAAGAAAGCACGTTGACAAACACAGCGATATAAATAAAATCTGCGTTACATTGGCAAAATTAAAACAACTATCTCTACAAAAACTGCCATCTGCATTTCCTACTTTTCTTCAACATTTAAAAAGATGTACGTGGCAAGTATATGTGTGGAAAAATGCTCATTTCCCAGTCATAAAAATTCTTGATCTAAAAGAATACGGATAGCAATTAATTAATGGACAACTGATTTATTTTAAAGTCCTACAAGTTTTTAATTACTATAAAAATATATATGTAACTGTAGTTCAAAAATTTTTTCTTGCAGTACATCTATTTCATGTCCTTGCCGTGCTGCTGATTTGTCCTGCAGTGAAATTTGCAAATGTACTGGAAAATGTGGCAATAATTCAAATGACGAGAGTGAGGATGATGAATAAGTTTCTTCGCGTTAATATATTATATTAAAACATAAAAATTAAAAAAACTTCAAAAATATAAAAAAACAAAAAGTAAATAAAAAATGCACTTTTAAAGTTCAACTCTTATCCTTTCCGTGGTATTGTGCGTAAGTAGATTTATGATTTAAACTAAAAGAGCTCTGGCAATAATTATAAAATAATAATAATGATAATAATGATAATAATAATAATAGTGAGACACCATACGACGACCGGCTTGTCCTAATAGTAAGAATAACAATAATGGTTAGTTCATAATCATTTTACTACTTGAAAGCAAATATATTCAAAGTTTTAGGTATAATATGACTATGGATCGCATATAGTACGCAACAACCTCGTGCGTAATTAAAATTTCTTCACGTACGTTTGGGCAGCATTGTATCTACCATTATAAATGTTTCTTATGTAAAAAAGTACGTTCTACAACTTTCATTTGAACATTTTTGTTGAAAAGTTAACCACAAAGAAGTTATGGCGTGTTTTATTAAAGAAAATATAAAAAAAATATCAAAAAATTTGACATTTTGCCAAATTTTACTGTATTAATAATATATTTGACTATTTTATAATGCATATTCTTAAAGTTTACACTTTTCTGAATAAAATTCGATACTAATAATTTCAATTTTATCAAGCCAAAAATGTGAGAAAAAATCGAGAAGAATTCTATGTTTAAGACGCCATTTTGTATTGTTCCGACGCGCGAACTTTAGCGAACTTTCGTTTATTTACTTGTTACACGATGTACTTTCGATATTTCATAGTTACAGCTGGTTATCACGTCGTGGGCGGTTCGGTAAAAAATTTCAGGGTGAGTTGCAGGCCTATAGAGGAAGCTTTGTTTTCGTGAATTTCGTATATGAACCTTTGATTGCGCATACAGTTGGGTCTAGTCAACCAAAAAACAAATTATATATGAAATAGGGGTAGAAGAAACCAACAAAGAGATTGGTTTTTGAGTTTTTTCTGCCAATATGTTCAGATTGTTGTAAAACGTCAAAATATCGGCTAAAAAAAAATGTCCGTGTGTATGTATGTGCACATATTTGATGTTGTGGTTGCACTAACTTCCGCAAATATTGAGATATCGGGCTGTTTTTTTTTTAATCGATAGAGTATCATTCAAGGAAGGTTGGTATTGAATTTGGCGATGATCGGTAAAAGGGTTCTTTTTTAAAAAAATTTTGAATTATTTTAGAAATGTTCGTGGTTGCTCTAACTTTCGTAAATTTGGAGATATCGATCTATTTCTACTTTTATTATATTTTCTAGTCTTTTCTACCCCTATTTTATATATAATTTTTTAAGATTTGGTTGATTAGACCCAACTTTATACGCGATCAAAGGTTCATAATTTTGCTCGCATATAAAGCTAAGTCTAATCAACCGAATTTAAAAAAATTATATATAAAATAGGAGTAGAAAAGACTGATGTGAAAATTGTTTTTTGAGTTTTTGATGCCAAAGTATCGCTTATGTTCAAAAACGTCGAAAAATCGTAGAGTATCATTAAAGGTAGGTTGGTGTTGAACCTCAAATTTGAAATCAGTCAAATCTTAACGAATTATATATGAAATAGGGGTAGAAAAAACTGAAGAATATAAAAGAATTATTAAAAATTGCTAATAATAAAGGGGTTATCGATTTTTGTTTAAAAAAACACTCAAATTTACCAAAATTTTTATAACTTAAGAACTGATTAACCAAATTTTAAAGAATTATATATAAATTAAGGGTAAAAAAACTGAAGAATATAATAGAATTAATAAAATCTGCTAATAATGAAGGGGTTACCGATTTTTATCTAAAAAAATCTATATGATTGCCCTAATTTCTGCAAATTTTGAGATATCGAGCTTAATTTTTTTTATGAATAGAGTATCATTAAAGGTAAGTTGGTGTTGAATTTGGCAGTTTTTAATTAAACAAAGTCACATACATTTAACATTAATTTTTTTTAATTTTTTTCAAATTATCATTCGAATCTTTATTTTCTCTCAAAAAATCTTTTCGCTTCTTTTTCTCTTCTTCATTTCCCCTATCCTTTTCATAGTCTTGTTTGCTTAAACTATCACCTTTCTCCCTTCTCTCTTCTTTTTCATCTTCCTCTTTTTTCTTTTCATTACTTGCAATTTTTTTTTCATCATTTTTCTCCCTTTTTTCTTCTTCATTTGCCATCTGCTTTTCATACTCTTCCATTGCCATAATCAATTTTTCATCCATCCCGTCATTTAAAACTATAATATTTATATATATATATATAAATTTCCATAATTTACAAATTATTTACAAATTAATATAATATTTAAATTTATATTTAAATAAATGTAAATATAATATTTAATTTATATTAAGTTTACATTTTTTTTAAACTTACGTTCTTTAAAATCTTCATTTTCTTGATGAAATTTTTTATCCATCTTCCGTTTTCGTCCGTTTCGTTATTGACGTTTACTTAATATTTGAATTTAGCGACTTTCAATATTGATTAATATATTTAATATGTGAATTTAGCAACTTTTGATATTGATTAATTAATTATGTGAATTTAACAAATTATTTAGTCTCTACTCAAACCACTTTTTAGGGCCGAGAAATTATCAAGGTAAAATCATCAAAAAGTTTACTAGATATTTCAAAAACTTTACTAGATATTTCATATTTTATTTTCGAAAAATAAAAAAAATTTTTTTTAAATGATAGTGATAATGATAGTGATAGTAAAATTGATAAATCTATACTATTATATAAAACCCGACTGTTTGTCTGAATTCCGCACCGCGCGTCTTCCGTCGTCCACGATTGTGCGGCGCGAGTGGCAACGCGGGCTCGCGCTGCGAGAGGGTTCGACTCGCGCCCGCTACGCGGCGCATCGTTGGTATATTTTCGCATTATTAAGATTCAACATCGACTTCTATATCTAGGGCAGCTCGGCATCTCCGATATTTCACTTACCGATAGCGACATCACCTAAGGCCAGCTCAGCGAATTGTATATGACTGGCATGACTGCGGTTTATTGTTTACATAATTTTGAATGTGATAATCTTAAACGTGATATTGTAGTGAATTTTGAATGTGAGAAGCCGATTAGCTTGAAACTTGGTGACATTTATGAGTATATGTTCAGCTCAAACTTCGGTTCAACAATAAACCGCAGTCATGCCAGTCATATACAATTCGCTGAGCTGGCCTTAGGTGATGTCGTTATCGGTAAGTGAAATATCGGAGATGCCGAGCTGCCCTAGATATAGAGGTCGATGTTGAATCTTAATAATGCGAAAATATACGACGATGCGCCGCGTAACCCTCTCGCAGCGCGAGCCCGCGTTGCCGCTCGCGCCGCACAATCGTGGACGACAGAAGACGCGCGGTGCGGAATTCATCTGAAAGTAATAATTTAGAAAATTGATCCAATTTATATTTTTAAATGTGCAATCTCCGAGAAATTCCACATTTTATAGCACTTTTCGAGAAATTCTACTCCTTCTTCATGTATAATTTTTTGAAAATTAATCAATTATTTCTTGAAAAATTTGAAAAATTAAAAAAACCAACACACTCCTTATGTTTGTTCACAATAAGAATATTGAAACACAAATGAAGTCGTTTCAAGAAAAACGACTCCCGGGCGAAGCCCGGGACACCAGCTAGTAATCTTATCTATACTATATTATATAAAATCCTTACGGGTGGTGTATGTTTGTGCGTTTTTA
>JASTWP010000517.1:67500-139871 GCA_030770255.1 Temnothorax ravouxi
CACCAGATTGGGGAAGAAATCGCGCAGATCCTATAGGAATCATCCAGGCTTTTTGCTGCCAATTTGCTGTCTGATTATGTTAGGAGACTCTGCTGGCAGAACATAAGCTGAATATGGATGCAGTTGATGTCAGTCTACTTACATGTCTGATCAAATCTGTTACCAATCTCTTGACATACTGCTGTCATTCTGTTTTTCATTAATAATTATTAATGAAGAACAGAGGACTGTTTAATTATCCATCGCCATATTAATCAAAATTGTTTTGGATGTATATCGCGATCTTTTTATATCAAACTTTCTTATTTTTCAGACGCACAGTGGTTCGCGGTAGTCACGAGGTCGCCTACGTGGGTCCCAGCCAAGTGGTGATTTGACCTCTGTGCGACTCCTCGCAGCGTCCCATCGTCATCAGATCGCAGACGGGTCTGGAGATCGAAGATGTGCGCGTCCTAGGGCGCAGAGACAACAACGTAGTGGCTCGAACGGCACACACGTTGTTGATCGGCGATATCGAGCTGGGTCTGATCAGCGAGATCCCGTGGGAAGACCGGTCCGGCGGCGAGAAGTTTTTCTTCGAGTATCCAGTCGTATGTCTGATCTTTTGCTCCGGTGAGCTGACGATCGTTGAGTACGGTCAGAACGAGGCACTTGGTTCCGTGCGAACGGAAGCGGTGAACCCGCACGTGGTCAGCGTGCGCGTGAACGAACGACCCTCGGCTGGTGGCGGCGATAATAAGAAACTGGCATACCTACTGGATCCAAGAACCGTTTGCGTGATCGATCTACTATCCGGCGCGACCATCAATATGATCGTCCATGACGCCCGCGTCGACTGGTTGGAATTGAGCGAGGCAGGTCATCGACTGTTGTCGCGTGACAAGCGAGGCCGCCTTTGGTTAAGCGATGACGAAGGTGAAAGGTAATTATGTGGAGTACCTGGTATTGATTTGATATGATCTTTCTTATCAATTAAAAGTTGAAAGCGAAATTACAAAATTATAGAAACCAATCTCGATCTTGGAATGAGTGTTATTAATGAAAGTAATGACGAAAGAATCGTCGAGTACTAATAAAAATATCATCAAATGGTTAATTTATTTATTGGAATAACTACAGTAATTTTTACCTAAAATAAAGTGCAATAAAAATATCGATTTTTATTTGCATCGTAACTTTTATTATTTTATATTAAAACGATATTGTATTAAAACCAGATTTTCTTATTCTAATCATTCTTTATTTTACGGCACTGCAGAGTCTTGTTAGTGACAGGAGTGTCCTTTGCATCCTGGGTGACTGGTAGCGACGTTGTCGTCGCTCAGACAGGTCAAACTCTAGCCGTTTGGTACAACGTAGATGCGCCAGAAGCGGTTACACTGAGGCCGATCAAGGGCGATGTGATTGATATTGTCCGAGAGGATGGTCGAACGTCTGTGATGGTGGAGGAGCACGGTACTAAGATGGCATATCTATTAGACGAAGGATTGATCGAATTCGGCACTGCGTTACATGACAATGATTTCGGCCGAGTTGTCTTGTTTCTGGAGAACATGAGCGACGGTCCGCAAGTAGAAACCATGTGGGAGAACGTGGCCAGGAACGCGATGAACGAGAGGAAGCTCACGATAGCTGCCAGGTGCTACGCTGCGATGGGCGACGTGGCTTGCGCGAGATTTCTGAAGGAAACTGCCGAGGTTTTTCTCTTTTGTAATGAATATATCTATGTCTCCTTCGAGACAACAATCATAATATATTTTTGTTTTCTTTTTTATCATATTTCAAGGTTGGTGAAAAGTTTGCCAAAGAGACAGGCAACGAACCACTAGCTAATCCGGACTGTTGGGCCCGGCTAGCTATACTGAATGGTGATTTAAAAACCGCTGAGGCAATTTATTTGGAGCAGAATGAGCTAGACAAGGCATTGGATATGTATCAACGCTATTGGCGCTGGGAGGATGCCCTAAACTTGGCCCAGAGTCGTAATTGGAGTGGTTTATCAGAATTGCGAGACCGTCACTTGGCTTGGCTATTGGACAGCGGTCAAGCGGCTCGCGCGGCCTCCATCATAGAGACTACGAATCCCAGGAGAGCTGTCAAACTTTATTTGGAAGCTCGTCGACCCGGACGAGCCGCCAGATTGATACTTGCCGATAACGAGTTGTTGGAGGACGAAAGAATCGTCGAGGAGGTTATTAGCGGCCTCAAGGCTTCCGACCTTACGGAACTCTCTGGAGAACTACTGGAGAAGACAAGCGCCGGTTCTGAGGCGATCAAATGTTATGCGCAGGCCGGTGTCTTTGCGAGAGCCCTCGACTTAGCACGCAAAATCGAACCCACTTTGGTGGTCGAATTAGAAAGAGATTGGGGAAGACATCTGTCAGCCAGTGGTCACTATGATGCCGCTATCAATCACTTTATCGAGGCAGGAGAGACGGTACTAGCACTGAAAGCCGCTATTAATGCGCGACAGTGGAGAAAGGCTTTACAAATTATTCAGGTGAAGTAATATTTTTAATATCTATGCACGCTTTATATCTTATGGTATTTTTCCAGTTTCATACTATTTCCTCAATTTTTTGTCTAGTTTCATACTATTTCTTCAATAGACTTTTTTTACTATTTTTTTTTCATATTTCCTTTTCAGGTGATTGAGGATGACGATCAGGAGATCCGTCAGCAATGTGAAAAGCTGGGTGACTACTTCTCGTCGATTGGCGAACGGAGCTTGGCGGAAAGTCTTTTTATTCGCGCCGAAAACGCCAAACGTGCTGTGGAGATTCACGTTCAGTCTGGTGACTGGATGCGTGCGCACCAAGTAGCCCAAGAATACATGAAAAGCAATGAGGCCAACGAGGTACTGGCAAAGCACGCCGAAAGTCTGCAACAAACCGGCGAGCTTCGTCACGCCGAGTCTCTTTACGTCGCGATCGGCGACCATGACGCGGCAATTGCTATGTATCGCAAAGCAGGAAACCAAGGCGACATGATCAGATTGGTCGCACAGCACCGACCAGGCCTACTTCAAACTACTCACATGCATTTGGCAAGAGAGCTAGATGCAGTCGGCAAGCCGAGAGAAGCCGAAGAACACTTCCTAGGTAGGTTCCAGGCTTAAACTAATCACATAGTTTTAAACATAAGTTATTTAAAAAAATAATTTCTTTTTTCTTTAATAAATGAATTTGATTCTTGTAAACTTCGGCCGCGGTTACCCCGTAAAATCACTGCGGTAGAACATCGAATTTATAGTTCTAATATTTTCCTGTCACTATATAAGGATTCGTTCAGTACTGGACGCATAAAAAGATAAAATATTTACTTTACAATTTATTTAGTTTGTGCGTAAATTTTGTTCTATCTTAGGTGCTGGTGATTGGCGTGGAGCGGTTACAACTTATAGATCTGCGAACATGTGGGAGGATGCGCTGAGAGTCGCTAAAAAAGCTTCGGGAGAAAAAGCGGCACAGCAGGTTGAAATTTATGCAGCGTTGAAAAGCGTTGTTCTTTTCATTCCTCTTTTGTTAATACTGAGTTTGATCTTTCTTTCTTTTTAGGTTGCTTTAATGTGGGCCCGAACATTAGCGCCAGAACTAGGCGCGAGACTTCTTATGCGATTGGGTTACTTAGAACCTTGCCTGCAATTAGCATGCGAAGCCAGCTTGTTTGACTGGGCTTTGGAAATCGCCAAATACGGCACAATGGATCAGAAAAAAGAGGTTCACTATCGCTATGCAATGTCGTTAGAGGATGAGAGTCGTTTCGCCGAGGCCGAGAAAGAATTCGTACAGGCCGGCAAGACTATGGAGGCGGTACAGATGTACATCCACAGCCGCGACTGGGAGTCCGCCGAGGACGTGGCACGATCGTACAGCCAGGAAGCTGTGGCGCAGGTCTTGATCGCTCGAGCCGCTGAGGCCGCCGAGGGTCAGGATTACGCTACAGCAGAGGCTCTTCTCCTGAGGGCCTACAAGCCAGAAATGATAATAGAACATTATAAGGTTGGCCTTTCCTTCGGATTTCTGTGGATACTTCTATTTCTTCTGTCTAATTGTATTAAAATTTCAGACAGCCGGAATGTGGTCCGAGGCATTGCGAGTGTGTCGAGAATATTTGCCCAGTCAGGAGGCGGCACTACGTAGAGAGTTAGGTCAAAGGAGTGCGGGACTGGACGGGGCAAATGCATTGGAGGAAGCTCAGAAGTGGCTTGATCTCGGAGAAGTACGATCTGCCCTGGACACCCTAATCTTGAATCCGCAGGCACCAAGATCGTATCTCATTCGTGCAGCTGACATTCTTTTGCATCAGGCGGATCCCGAAACGGCGGCGGAAATCGGCGGTGACTTAGGTGCACGTTTATTTTCCGTTGGTGAACATGCGCTCGCCGCTCAGGTAATTTTTCCCTCTTATAAATAATGATGCAAAATGGAAAGATCATAGGACAATGAACGAGCGAAAAAGGATATTACGTTATTATGTATAGGGTGTGATCCACTAAACTTTTCAAACGCTTCAGAGTATTATTTTGTTTTTGTTTAACATTTGATAAATAACAAGGATGAAATGTTTTCAAGAGCGTTTGGAGCGCCAAGTGGATTTCACCCATAATTTGATTTATTATATCATCTAGTCAAAAGAAGTTAAGGAGGTCAAGTGCTAAAAAAAAATGCAGTCAACTTCATGAAATTTTAATATACTGTTCTGGAATGCAAAATAGAATTATGTAAATTTTTTGGGAATTTTTCATGTTTTGAAAAAAATTGACTCCAAAAATTATACTTTTTAGCATAGTTTCTTATGGGAAATGACATATTGCTCACTTTTAGAATGAGAAATAATTCAAGAAAAAATGCAAATGATAAGGAAAAAAAATATGCATATGTAACTTAATAATAATTTACAAATAAATGAGTTAAAGAAAGAGGTAGGTTATCGCACATTTCGTAGAAAAATTAATTAATTATTAAAGCATAAATTGCTTGATTTTTTGTTTGCTAGAAATGAACGCAAGCAAATAATGACAACAGCGTAAACGCGAGTATAGTTAGAGAGAAACCTGAGAGAGGCCATCCCGGCATTTTTCGTCAATTTTTGTGTGTTGCGTGTTCCGACGCGCCACCTGAGAAAGTGCGCATAAACTACGTCGTTTCGCTCGGTAACCGCACATGGTTTGCGTCCGTGTTATTAAATGGTTCGTGTCCGAACTAGTCAGTTGGAGGGGATATGCTGCGGCCGCGGCGGCCGCGCTCGGGCGGCCCGGCGCACAGTGGAGCCGTTTGCGCGAATCGCGGAAAAAATTATGTTACTTGTAAAATATGCAATGAATAATCATAGAACCTTTCAATGTTGACTTATAAAAATTGCAAAAGTGTATATTTATTAAAAATTAATGATAGAAACAAGTATTTGATTGAAATTAAATAAAAATTTAATTTACATTTAATTTACGTATAAGAGCAAAGTAATTCTTGCGTTTCATCGCTTAAGGGGATGCTAAAGCCGTCCAAATTACCGACAATTCATTTCAAAGGTCTCATTTTGAAACGGCTTTACAGATCGCAAAATCCTTTTACAGGAGTAAAGTAGAGATACTAATGAAGGGTGGGATTGTAAAATAATTAGTAATAATTGAAAAAAATTTTTAAATGCTGTCACCTCATAATCTTATTTTCTAATATAAACAGTTGTATACGTAATATGTACGAAATTAAACTTTCCCACCCTTCAGAAGACGTGCACAAACAATAACGTACCTTTAAAATTGAGATTGAAAGCCTGAAATAAAAATGAGAGCTTTGAAACGATCCGTGTGTATGTTTCACAAAAATATTCACGCAGAGCAGCAATTATGTCACAGCAGTAGTTCACGAATCTTGCGAGAGATGGCGCGATGGCGCACGCAGCTGTGGGCAGTTTTGGGGTTGGCTACATTGTCTGGTTCCTACACAGCAATCGAACCCTGGACAGATATATGATACAGATATCTCGTTAGGCATTTTTACATTTTTTTCAATTATTACTAATTATTTTACAATCCCACCCTTCATTAGTACTTACACTTTACTCCTGTAAAAGGATTTTGCGATCTATGAAGCCGTTTCAAAGAACGAGCTTTGAAAAGATTATGTGGTACAGATATCGCGTTAGGCATTTTTACATTTTTTTCAATTATTACTAATTATTGTACAATCCCACCCTTCATTAGTACCTAAACTTTACTCCTGTAAAAGGATTTTGCGATCTATGAAGCCGTTTCAAAGAACGAGCTTTGATAGGGCCCGATTCTCTATCTACAAACGTATGTGTAAACTCTGCTCTAACAGAAAAGCTGCAGGCTTATTGGCTAAAAACTGTGCGATAGCCAATCAATTTGCAGCCTTTCTGTTAGAGCAGTGTTTGCGCATACGTTTCTCGTTAGAGAATCGGGCCCATGTGGTACAGATATCTCGTTAGGCATTTTTAAATTTTTTCAATTATCACTAATTATTTTACAATCCCACCCTTCATTAGTACCTAAACTTTACTCCTGTAAAAGGATTTTGCGATCTATGAAGCCGTTTCAAAATTAGACCTTTGACAGATATATGTGGTACAGATATCTCGTTAGGCATTTTTACATTTTTTTTAATTATTACTAATTATTTTACAATCCCACCCTTTATTAGTACCTAAACTTTACTCCTGTAAAAGGATTGTGCGATCTATGAAGCCGTTTCAAAGTACGAGCTTTGACAGAGATATGTCGTACAGATGCCTCGTTAGGCATTTTTACATTTTTTTCAATTATTACTAATTTTTTTATATTCCCACTCTTTATTAGTACCTATACTTTACTTCTGTAAAAGAATTTTGCGATCTATAAAGCCGTTTCAAAGAACGCGAGCTTTGACAGATATGTCATACAGGGGCCCGTCGATTCTCTATCGACAAACGTATGCGTAAACTCTGCTCTAATAGAAAAGCTGCAAGCTTATTGGTTAAAAACTGTGCGATAGCCAATCAATTTGCAGCCTTTCTGTTAGAGTTTGCGCATACGTTTCTCGTTAGAGAATCGGGCCCCATAGATGCCTCGTTAGACAAGGACATTTATCTCTCGTATTATTCCTTTCTCTTCTATGAATGTAATTTGCATGCACCCATTTATTCCTCTCTCTTTCTCTCTCTCTCTCTCTCTCTCTCTCTCTCTCTCTCTCCCCCTCTCCCTCTCTCTCCCTCCCTCTCTCTCCCTCCCTCCCTCTCTTAGTACACTGGGTCGCGTACACTTACTTATATGATAAAATCAGGATTTTTTGGAAGTGTGCATGGTGTTAGGATTCTAGGGTATATTTGAAGAAAGAAAAACGGTAATGTTATTTAGGACAAAAAACTCTCTATTTATTATTTCGTTGATAAAATGTTGGGAAATATAAACGAAAATACATCATATATAAATGAAATATATTATTTTCTTATTGTTACTGTCGAAAGTAAATAATATTACATAAAAGTAGGTAAGCTATGCCGATTCTAACTAGGGGATCTGAGGGGGGGTGAGGGGCGGGGGGAAATCGCGGGCGGGGGGGGGAGACCGCTGGTCAGGGGGAATCGCAGGCAGGGGGGGGGACCGCGGGTCGGAGGGACCGGGGGAGGGGGGAACCGCGTTTTTCGAGCGCCGCGGGGAAGGGGAGGGGGGGAACCGCGTTTTTTGAGCGCCGCGGGGAGGGGGAGAGGGGAACCGCGTTTTCCGGCGCCGCGGGGCGAGGGGGTCCGAGTTTTCCGGCGCCGCGGGGCGAGGGGGTTTTTCGGTGCCGCGGGGCGACCGCGTTTTCGCCGCGGGAGGGGTCCGCGTGCAACGGCAGCGCCGGTCGCGTGACGTCACACGCTCCCGCTCGCGTTATCTCTCTCTCGCCCCCGTCCCCCGGTTGCGCGCGTCTTCTTGTTCTCGCGGCCCCTCCCGGCCCCCGGCCCCCCTCCCCCCCCGTTCGCGTTATCGCTCACGATCGCATATATTTTTTTCGCCAACAATATTTAATCGTTTAGATCTTCGCGATATTTAATTTTAATATTATATTTAAGTAAACGATAAACAAAGCTTAACGACAGGGAACGGTAAATGAAAAGGAAATTTTTAACCATATTATATGTATTTATTTATCATGAAGCGCATTATACATAATACTATCAGCAGCATACGCCAACAGTTCACAATCAATAATCGAATTTTTATCATAAAATTCACGCAAGATTGTAACTGCGTCACATTTATCGGTTATACAATTTTGACGTAAAATGGTTACAAAATGTTTGAATTTTTCACTTACACCGTGAACATTTAGACATAATTGAAAATAAACATTCTCGACGCAATGTTCTAGTTCGAACAGGAAGAGTACGGTTGATGGTTTCATGTACAAGTTGGTGCCGCACGACGTCAATTTTACAATATCTGCGTCACGTATTTTAACAAGCTCCAGATCTTGAAACGTTAGCGATGATGGTGCCGATGACTGCACGAGTCGCTGTATATCTGCACGTTTTTCGATGAATGTCACCCACGTTGCATGTGGCAGAATTATCCGATTGCCTCGGTTATCACCAATATGTATATCCACAGAGGACATAGGTCCCGCGTTGATTCCGACATCCAAAAATTTATATGATGTCGATGTCAAGGCAAATCTCCTTCCCAAAATACGTGGCGTGTAGCGGGGTTTATCAAAACTGTAAAAATACAATTACGTTTATAAAAGTTTTTGCACAAGTATATACGAAAATTAGCGGTACTTACTCATTGTGCTGTTTCTCGCACGTTTCATCCTGAATCGGAACGTAGTAGTTCGCACCGTGAGTGTTCATCGTATCTGAAGGCTGTTTGCGACGTACTCGAACCGTATCGAACTCTCGACTGCGCTCTAGAATCCTCGTAGACCATTTATACATGCACAAAACTGCAAATCTTGCAAAAATAGCGCCAATGTACGGCTGCTGCATGGTGACCACCACAATCCACATATACGTTAAATGTAATATCTTTGTCAAGAACATTCGTGATGAGATCACCTCATCGGGCATCAAATATGATTTCTTTTCAAGAGCATACGTGTCTCGCGATGATTTCATCGAACACAGTGCAAAACTGCAAATTTTGCAATTTCGCATAAGTCAATGGAGCGATATTGTTTTGAAGAACATGTCGCAACATGTCTCGCGATGATTTATCGAACACGTGCAAAACTGCAAATTTTGCAATTTTGCATAAGTCAATGGAGCGTTATTGTTTTGAAGAACATGTCGCGACATGTCTCGCAATGATTTTATCGAACACGTGCAAAGCTGCAAATTTTGCAATTTTGCATAAGTCAATGGAGCGTTATTGTTTTGAAGAACTTGTCGCGACATGTCTCGCGATGATGTCATCGAACACGTGCAAAACTGCAAATTTTGCAAATAGCGCCGATGTACGGCTGCTGACATGAAATTTGATATGATAAGCAAACGATGCATAATTAGTAGAATATAAAATGACGAATCTGGGGGATACGCTCAATAGTCGAGAACTGGAAGTCGCGAGTGCAACAAATGGCGTTAGCAAGAGGATCGTGCAATAACATGGAACAAGAATTTTTGGAGCAATCCACCCTGTTAAATTCGAGAGAAGACTTTGCCGCGTGGGAGCAACGATGCGACGAGTTTATCGAATCGTTGGAAGAACAAAGCCGAATTAAACGGCCACGATTATCGATCGATCAGTCATCGATCGGTCTCAAACAGTCGTTGGTCGCTTGTATCGCGCGACTCGAAGGTTTGAAAGACTCGGTACGTCAACGTTTCGTGCATGTGGGTGCTGGATACAGTGCGAGTGAGACAGGACTCAGATGGCGCGAGATAGATACGGCTTTTGAAAGCCGCATACTAACTGGTGCGGTAATAAATTCCAAACACATCGAACCTCATCAATTTCTAAAAAATGCGGGAGACATTGTACTCGATCGTGTGCGGAACGTCATGCAACGACATGACAATGTAAAAATTAACACAGTGTTTAATGGTGAATTTGTTGCGGGTGACAAACGCGCGAATAAAAGTATCGCAACGAGAAACAGTGAACTCTTTCGTGAGTCCGATCTGCGTGAGTGGTACAAGCGACACGTTATCGAACCTACCTTAGCAAAGCTGGAGGAATTCCAGGAACGTGATAGCGGATGGGCGTTGTCGCGTATACTCAATTTAACGGTAAATGTGAACAAATATAATCCATTGCACGCGGGATGTTTTGTGGAAATACCGCGAGAAATTAAAAAGAAGAAAGCGGTGATAAACGTGCAATCAAGAGACAATGCATGTTTCGCATGGTCAGTGACGGCTGCTCTACATCCAGCCCAAAGAAATGCAGATCTGGAATCGTCGTACCCTCATTACACGTCGGTGCTAAATCTTACGGACATTGAGTTTCCAATGACGTTAGATTAAATTAAAAAATTTGAAAATCACAACGACATCTCCATCAACGTCTACAGCATCGAAAAAAACAAGGAACTTGCAATCTTGCCATTACGGGTTACTGATCGTAAGATGGACAAGCATGTAAATCTGCTGTACGTGCATGACGACAACGTGGGACATTTTGCGTGGATTAAGAACCTATCCCGCCTCGTGAGCTCGCAAATTAATAAACAAGGACACACAAAATACTTTTGTGATCGGTAAGTACCTATAGTTCTTTTAATAATATATAATATTTTGTATATAAAAAAATTTATAATATTTGCGTTTATTTTTGCAGATGTTTGCACTACTTCTACACGAGCGAGAAATTGGAAGCCCACACCGTCGACTGTCAGGAGATGAACAAATGCGCGATCAAGTTACCGAGCGATAACGACAAGTGGTTGGCCTTTAAAAATCACAGCAGGAAGGAACGAGTTCCGTTTGTCGTATACGCCGACCTGGAATGTACCCTGGAGAAGATGAAAGCGGATCCGGAAACGTCTAGGTACACATATCAGCATCATCGCGTGTTTAGCATAGGGTACTACGTGCGTTGCTCGTACGACGAGTCGTTATCTATGTATCGGTTTCGTCGCGATAAGGATTGCGTCGCGTGGTTCGCCGAGGAGCTAAGACGTTTAGCTCACGACGTCAAAACTATCTTGTCCACTAATGTACCCATGGCAGATTTCACGCGAGACGAGTGGGAAAAGTTTAACAGCGCAACGCACTGTCACGTGTGCGAAAAACCGTTCGAGCCAGACGACGTGCGAGTACGCGACCATTGTCACCTGACCGGCCAATACAGAGGTCCCGCGCATTCTAACTGTAACTTAAATTATAAAGATTCGCATTGCATTCCCATAGTGTTTCATAATTTATCGGGCTATGACGCACATTTTATTATAACTGAAATAGCAACAGCGTACGAGGGACATGTAGATTTACTCCCAATTACAAAAGAAAAATACATTTCGTTTACAAAAAATGTTCAAAGCACCGAAGATAAAGATAAGAAAACTTGCGTCAAATTGCGATTTATCGATTCATACAAGTTTCTCACCGCTAGTCTCGACAAATTGGCATCTTATCTCAGCAAGGATAAACTGCGAATATTGCAACGCGAATTTTGTAAAATATCCGCAGAAAATTTTGATTTGCTGACACGAAAAGGCGTATTTCCCTATGAATACATTGACTGCGTCGAAAAGTTGGAGGACTTGTGTTTACCACCGCGCGACTCGTTTTACAGTTCATTGACAGGTGACACCGTATCCGAGAGCGATTACGCGCACGCCGTCAACGTCTGGCAGCGGTTCTCCATTCGAACGCTCGGTGATTACAGCGATTTATATCTCAAAACTGATGTCTTGCTGTTGGCCGATATCTTTGAAAATTTTCGCGATAGCTGCGTCGCGAGTTATGGACTCGATCCCGCGTATTATTATACTCTACCGGGTTTTACGTGGGATGCTATGTTGAAGCATACACACATCAATTTCGAACTGCTTACCGACATTGACATGGTCATGTTTATCGAACGCGGTATACGCGGCGGTTTGAGTCAATGTTCAAACAGATACGCGCTGGCCAACAACAAGTACATGCAGTCGTACGATCCATCGAAACCGTCGTCGTACCTGATGTATTTTGATGTAAATAACTTATACGGCTGGGCAATGTGTCAACCATTGCCATATGCAGATTTTAAATGGGTCGACGACGTAACCAATTTTAATGTTATGGATGTCGCGTTGGATTCTTCGATAGGCTACATACTCGAAGTCGACTTGGAGTATCCACAACATCTTCACGACGCGCACACTGACCTACCGTTTTGTCCGACGCGCGATAAACCACCCGGTAAGCGGCAGGACAAGCTCCTCGCAACATTATACGATAAGAAACGATATGTAATACATTATCGCAACCTGCAGCAGTGTACTCGTCACGGTCTCCGCATAGCAAAGATTCACCGCATACTGAAATTCGCGCAATCTCCATGGCTTCGCGATTATATAGAACTTAATACGAAATTTAGGACATTGGCCAAGAATGATTTCGAAAAAAATTTATACAAATTGATGAACAATGCCGTGTTTGGTAAAACCATGGAGAATGTGCGCAATCACGTTGACGTGCGACTCGTGACTCATTGGGAGGGTAGATACGGCGCGGAGGCAATGATAGCAAAACCAAATTTTCATAGCCGAAGCGTCTTTTCGGAGAATCTAGTAGCAATAGAAATGCGAAAACTCGAGGTGAAGTTCGACAAACCAATCTACGTGGGTATGTGCATCCTCGATATATCCAAGACATGTTTGTATGAATTTCATCACGAGTACATGTTACCGTTGTATCGCGATAAGTGTAAAGTCACGTACACCGATACGGACAGTCTCATTTACCACATCGAGTGCGACGATGTATACGATACCATGAAGCGCCACATTAATAGATTTGACACTAGCGATTATGCAATCGATAATGCGTACGGTATCCCACTCGCCAATAAAAAAGTACCGGGCTTAATGAAAGACGAAAACAGCGGTGCGATAATGACCGAATTCGTCGGGCTTAGAGCAAAGATGTACGCCTTGCGAGTAGATGGTAAAAAAGATACGAAAAAGGCTAAAGGTGTTAAGAGTAACGTCGTAGCCAGGTCGATAACGTTCGACGACTACACGCGGTGTCTGCGCGACGAAATTGAAATGTCGCGACAACAGGCTTGCATAAGATCCAAACTACACGAGGTATACACCATATCCGAAACGAAAATAGCTCTAAGTCCGTACGACGATAAGCGCTACATTATACCCGGTTCTACCGAAACGCTGCCATGGGGACATTATAAAATACCATTGTAAATATATTGTAAATACATTTAGAAAAATAAATGACACATTTGTATGTATAATATGTTTTTATATTGTAATAAATTTTTACAATACATTATTCTTGTGTATCCATGAATTGTGTGAATTATCAAATCCTAACCACTTTACATAAACCTCATCCCCCCTTTTGCGCAAAACTTTTTCAACGAGATACACGTCGGGATTAGCAACGCGATGTAACTCGTATTCGTAGAAGCCGCCGGCGATGGGTTTTCCGCAGGAATCTTCCAACAGATACGTCACGGGATTAGTTTTCTGCACTTTGACGATTCTAAACACCTCCGTGGTCCAATTTGGCGTGTATCCTTTCTCGAAGATTGTCTTGAATTTACTCACGCGTACCGAGTCGCCTACTTTGAATCGCGCGGGAGCAGCGATCTTTACGTGGCTGTACACAGTTGCTAGGAGCTTGTCGGCGATCGCGGGGGTAACATCGATGGGTCGCATGCCGATAGTTCGATGCTTTCGCGCGTTGTAATCCGATACGAGACCCGACAGCGAGTCGATCCATTTGTAATTTCCATTGCGCGTAAACATTTTCCACATGTCGTTCTTGAGCGTGCGATTGAATCGTTCGACGACCGATGCCTTCATTACGGAATAGGTCGAATAGTGATTGATATTATGTTTCTTCAAGAGTTTCTGCACGTTTGCGTTGTAAAATTCTTTTCCCTTGTCAGTCTGCAAATTTTTCGGGCATCTTCCGCCGTCTCGAATTATTTTCGCGATCGCCGCAGTAACCTCGGGTCCGCTCTTGGCCTTGAGCGGTACGGTCCATGCGTGCTTGCTCAGCACGTCGATAACGGTGAGTATGTAGTGGTAGCCTCTGTTGAATCGCGTGTATGGGCGCATCTCGACCACATCCGCCTGCCACAGATCATCGTATCCCTGCACTATGACGCGTCTTCGAGAAAAATTTCTTCTCGCAGGAGCGTGTAATTCTTCTACCAACCTCCGTTTCTCAGTTGATTGCTTCTTACCAGCCATGACGATGACGCGCAACTGACGCAGATATCAGATGTACGTTCTTATCTATTCGCGATGATTCGCAATTACATCTTGAATCATCTTTTGAAGTTCGTTTAGGGTAATTTGCACATTACTTTGGAATGTGGCCATCTTTCTCTCGATTTCATCCTGTTGATCTTTCAAAATTTGCACGCTCTGCTGCACGTAACGTTTATTGGCTGCATCGCCATCATCTACAGGCGGCGCTATCCGTCGAATCTTGCGCGATTTCGCGTCAAAGTCGGTGGCGACCATGCAAAGGGCGTTATCGCGCACGTAATTTCTGATTAATCCGCTCCATTGATAGTACGGTTCCGCACCGCCTCTTCCGAGCGATATACCAAACTTGTTGATCGGCATTTCAATGTTGATTGAATGACTCGCCGACGCGCGGTTTAATTTATAATAAGTCCAGCCTCGCGAAGTTCCTCGATAATCGATAGGATCTCGTTATCGTGACCGGTGTGACCCGCTAAGCGCGAAGCTTCGAGCATTCGAAGACGATCTACGAGCTCGTTGGGATCGTCCCAATGAACATAGTCGATCTTGTTGTCGTTTAATGTCATGGCACGCGGTATACCTTTTCCAGCTTTTTTACCCGATATCGACGATGCAATTATATGGTCGATCTTATTGCCTGTCATGGCACGCGGTATACCTTTTCCAGCTTTTTTACCTGAAATCAACGGCCCGATTATATGTGTGTACTTGTATCCCCTGTTGCTATTTATTCGAGCGTGAGCATCATAATTGCGTTTATGAGCACTCGTCATCAACAGAATGCTCTTGTACGCTTGCAAGTCGTCCTCCGTGTAGATATCGTCATCGGGATATTTCTTAAAGATCAACTCGTAAAGACCGCGTGTGCCAGCGTATCGTATGCCGTCGATAATTATCTTGTCCTCATTGTTCACGTCGAAACGTTTATTACCGAGCATCATTCCATCGTTGGTGAATTTAACACCGTACGCGATGTCTATACCGCTTTCTTCATCGCCGCTCAGAACTGCCCCGATGTACTTTTGGCTCAATGGACCCAATTCATCTCGCAACGTTTCTTGACCCTCAGATGTTTGCAACTTCTGTCGAACGGACTTCACGAGTGGGTCATTCGTGGTTTCGAAAACATCTTCGTTTGCGAGCACTGTGGGTTGTACGGAAGGCGCAGAGGTTATCGGTGGTTCATTCAATGGACCTTTCGATCGTTTCGATTTACGCGGTTGTAAAATTTTAGTTATTTCGCTCAAATTAGATGGCACATTTATCGATCGTTTCAACGTAACCGGAGTTGAAGCCATTACAGAGTCGTTAAACGAGGCGTTTGGTCGTTTTCGTTTGAGCTTTGGCTCTTCGTCTTCCCACGCCGTTTCATTCTCAATCTTTGACACGTCAGATTCTTTGCCAACGGTGTTTTCGGCAATCTGCCTTAGAGGCTCGATGATGGGCTTAAAGTGTCTCTCCAACGCGACATCTTCCTCCATTTTACCAGTTTTCAAGGCGTGATACTTTTTGCGAATTGAATCGCTCGTTTTTGCAATTTGATTTGCTATCCTCTCGCGCTCTCTAATCTCCTCGCTGCTGTCCATGTTGCGATAACGTTGTTCAATCGACGCGTCGACAACAACTAACCGCGTTTCGGTATCGCAAAGTCGTTAAATCCTTTTCTGTATCGACCATTCGAAATCGCGCTGTCCTTGTCTATCACCACGAATCCATACTTTTGTTGCCAACACGTATGACACAATTTACTGAAATTATTGTAAGACATATCTGTGTTTACGTGATCGTTGTATATGTGTTTCAAATTGGTACCATCCTGTTTAAACAGAATCAATAAATTCGCGTTGTCGCGTATAAGATGCTTCGGTATCTTTGCATACGTCTGACAAAGATAGAAAGAGTCAACGTCCGCGTGCCGGCCCATTGCAAAGTATTCTCTTATCGTATCCTGCTTGTCGCACGCCACGTCATCAAAGATAAAAATAGAATTCGGGAGCGCCTCGCTCGGCGGAATGACGTCACTGTTATTCGAGAACGTAAAGTAGCCAATCTCTTCTATCGGTGTTAGTATATTTTCCAAATATCGATATTTCGGTTGTTGCAACGATTTCGAGTACACATACACGTTCTCGAAACGTACACCGTGCGGACTTTCCAGCAAGCTTATCAAGACGTTTGTCTTGCCGCAATTCGACGGGCCGCTGATGATACCGCGTATAGAAATCGGTAGCATGCCTCCATGTTTGCGCACCTCTTTCGTTAACGGTATTTTATCGTCAAAGTTTGTCACTTTGATCGTCCGCGATTGTCGTACGAACCGCATTTTACCTCCCCTCCACAACAAATGAAAAACAATATCGAGAAAGCTGGCCTATTTATAGAGGCGCGTAGAGCTGAGATGCTCAGTCGTTAAAATGTTTTTGCTCGTGTCGGATAACAGCGATATTTACGATTTAACCGCCGAGCAGTTAAAGTATATACCAAAGGTCATTCTACTGCGACAGTTTTATAATCACATAGATTATTTGTGGGATAAGCTTCCCGAACATATCAAGGCAGATTCGGAGGTTCAACAATATCGGCGCTGTTTAATACATTATAATTTGCCGTGTCAGCAAACGCACATCGACGGTCCGCCGCCGTTGATAAAAAACTGCGGCGAATGCCGCCGAAGATAGGCCGAGGTTTGTTGAATCGCGCGATAAACGCGCTTCCGATCGAATTACACATCCCCGGCTATCAATTTTGCGGACCGGGAACTCGCTTAGAAACACGATTGGCAAGAGGTGATCGGGGTATTAATCCATTGGACGCAGCGTGTCGCGAGCACGACATAGCCTACTCGCGTAGCAACGATCTCGCAGAACGACACGTGGCAGACAATATACTCGCCGCGGAAGCGCGAAAACGTGTCACCGCGAACGATTCTACTCTCGGAGAGAGAGCTGCCGCTACAGCCGTCTGGGCAGCCATGAAGGCTAAAACGAAACTCGGTATGGGTTTGAAAACGAAGAAAAAGAAGAAGACCAAGCGAATACTTCCGGTAGCGAAACGCGGCGGTATCCTACCGATCCTGCCGTTATTAGGGGTTCTCGGCTCGTTGGTCGGCGGAGCGGCGGGAGTCGCAAAGGCCGTGAATGATAACAAAGCCGCACGGCGTCAGCTGGAAGAGATGCAACGTCACAATCGCGCCATGGAAGGTCACGGACTTTATCTCGCTCCGTACAAACGCGGACGGGGAGTCTCGAGGAAAAAAAAAACGTCAAAAGACGCTAAAAATTCCCAAGGGTGTAACTACCAACGTGCAACTGCAACAATTGGCAAAACGTATGCGCATTCCATATTTTAGAGGTATTTTTATGCGCGACTCGTTACCGATCGGCGATATACGTCGAAACGAGAGCGGTATCGTGAATTTGGATAATACTGAGGGACCGGGTACTCACTGGGTGGCGTACGCGAAGAGGGGAGATCGTGCCATATATTTCGACAGTTTTGGCAATCTTCGACCACCGAGAGAATTGGCGCAGTATCTAGAGAACAATGTAATAGAGTACAATCGCACGCCTTATCAGCGATACGATCAGAGCAATTGCGGACAACTGTGTCTGCGTTTTCTACAGTCGGTTGACAATCAATTTAAAGACCGGCGTTACGCTGTTTAATCTCAGTATTCATTCAAACATGTCACTGACATTTACGCTCACCGGCAAGAGCAGCATCCTCGCGGTAAGCTACTTTCCCGCCGTGGATTTGAGCGATGGCGATTACGAGCTCGGTCTGACAGATTTTGAAACCTATCACACGATACCGAATGTAAATTCGTCGAACAATAAATTCTACTATGGCGACGACGACAAAGAGATTACCATTTTCGAAGGATCGTACGAACTGCGTGATATAGACATGTATCTGAAACGCGCTCTTTTATGGGACCAACCCAATAATGTCTCGACAAACGAAGATGACCCGCACCCATTGATTATTATTCGAGCCAACAACAATACGATGAAGAGCGAGATCAAATGCGCTTATCGGATAAATTTCACAAAACCGAACAACATTGGATCGCTGCTGGGATTTTCAGCGAATCGCGTGCTAAAGTCGCGACAATGGCACGAATCGAATGTTCCGATAAATATCATCAACGTAAACATCATTCGCATAGAGTGTAACGTGACCGCTGGTGCGTACAGCAACGACAAGTACGTGCATACGATACACGAGTTTTCACCGAGCGTGCCTCCAGGATATAAGATATCGGAAACGCCGGCACAGATCATTTACCTTCCGATCATCGTACGGAGCATTTCGGACTTGACGCTTCGCGTCGTGGATCAGGACGGTCGATTGATTGATTTTCGCGGAGAAGAGATCACCGTTAGACTGCATGTACGAAGACGACGGCGATAACGTGAGATGCTTGTACTGAACGAAGCTGAGCAGGTGCGACAGACGAGAAACAAAAAGACAATCCGATCGCCAAAGAAGAAACTCACTGCGTCGAACGTTGAATTTTTGAAATCATTGGGTTTCGTCGTACGAAATGGCTAATATCTTAAACATTGTAGGTGAACCGATCTTTGACGACAGCATCGTCAAGATTGAGACACACACGTACAATCCGTACGCCAACACAACGTTTGGACATAACGATGAGATAAGAATACCCATACAACAGCAGGATTTATACACGTTGCCGTGTGAAAGCTTTCTCTACGTTGAAGGACGATTGGTAATAAAGAGAAGGAATGATGAGTCTCAGGCAACGCTTGCGAATAATTGCGTGGCGTTCATGTTCGATGAGATTCGATACGAGCTCAACGGCGTGGAGATTGATCGCAACAGAAACGTTGGAATAACCAGTACCATCAAGAACTATGTATCGCTATCGTATAATGATTCTCAACTCATGCGGAATGCTGGCTGGGACGTTGCATCGAGCATACCGGAAGGATACTTCAACTTTTGCGTACCGCTCAAGTTGTTGCTAGGCTTTTGCGAAGATTACAAACGCGTCGTTGTTAACGCTCGTCACGAATTAATTTTGATACGAGCGCGTAGCGATAACAATTGCATTGTAGGAAATCCGGCGACAGAGCCGGAAATCGAATTGTTTAAAATACAGTGGCGAATGCCTCACGTCACATTAAACGAGATCAATAAGCTATCCATGCTACGGGTCTTGGAAAGCGGGCGATATCTTAGTGTCAGTTTTCGTTCGTGGGATCTGTACGAGTACCCCATGTTGCAGAGCACGACCAAGCATTCGTGGGCCGTCAAAACGGCGACTCAGCTAGAGAAGCCGCGGTACGTTATCTTTGCGCTGCAGACTGCCCGCAAGAATATCATGTCTCAAAATGTTAGCGTATTCGATGACTGTAACTTGACCAATGTCAAACTTTATCTAAACTCCGAATTTTATCCGTACGACGACATGAATCTGGATTTTACTAAAAATCGATACGCCGTTCTTTTTGATATGTATGCGCGTTTTCGTAAAACTTATTACGGATACGATTCCATCGATACGCTTTGCAGCTTGTATACATTCCTGATGGAAGGACCTTTTGTTGTCATCGATTGCTCGCGACAAAACGAATCTGTCAAGAGCGCCACCGTGGATGTGCGAATAGAATTTGATTGTAAAGAAAATGTACCTGCAAATACTACCGCCTATTGCCTCATCTTGCATGATCGTGTAATCGAATACTGCCCGCTGTCTAATGTAGTGCGCAAACTCATGTAAATTGCAATATCAGCAGATATTGCGATATAAGATACACTGATGTACCGCGATAAGATACAGATTGCTCCATCGTTTCGTCATGATCGTACCGACGTTTGTCGATCTGCAGGGATTCACCGTCGGGATGAAATTTGTCGTGAAAGAGGTGGCGGTTCTGAGAAACGGGACCGTTTTGGCGCATTACATTTTTACATGTCCCATGCCATGGAGTCTCCTCGCGAAATCCGACAAATCATGCGCTTTCTGGTTGATTGCGAATCACCATGGACTACGATGGGAGGACGGAAACGTGCCCTACAGCATGGCGAAACATCTAATTACATCGGCTGTACTTGGAGAGGGCGACGAGACGTCGACTCTTGTGTACGTCAAGGGATGCCAGAAACGAGAATGGCTGGTGGATCTGCTTGAGAATAAAGCGAGAAATAATCTAAAAATTGAGACTTTGGATGCAGATTACGAAGATATCGAATCTTTAAATAATATAGATGTTACTAATACTGTAAGATGTGAAAAACATGTTAAGAATTGTGCATTACAAAATGTATTAAAAATATTTAACTGGTGGTCGCGACACCAGAAATAATTTTTTGAAATAAACTATATATGTATATATAAATGTTTTATTTCCTTTTTCCACATACTTTGTAGTATAATATAGATGTTTTAGCTGTTTAAAAGACGTTTTAGTTGTTTTTAAAGACGTTTTAGTTGTTTTTAAGGACGTTTTAGTTGTTTTTAAAGACGTTTTAGTTGTTTTTAAAGACGTTTTAGTTGTTTTTAAAGACGTTTTAGTTGTTTTTAAAGACGTTTTAGTTGTTTTTAAAGACGTTTTAGTTGTTTTTAAAGACGTTTTAGTTGTTTTTAAAGACGTTTTAGCTGTTTAAAAGACGTTTTAGTTGTTTTTAAAGACGTTTTAGTTGTTTTTAAGGACGTTTTAGTTGTTTTTAAAGACGTTTTAGTTGTTTTTAAAGACGTTTTAGCTGCTTAAAAGACGTTTTAGTTGTTTTTAAAGACGTTTTAGTTGTTTCTAAAGACGTTTTAGTTGTTTTTAAAGACGTTTTAGTTGTTTTTAAAGACGTTTTAGTTGCTTTTAAAGACGTTTTAGTTGTTTCTAAAGACGTTTTAGTTGTTTTTAAAGACGTTTTAGTTGTTTTTAAAGATGTTTTAGTTGTTTTTAAAGACGTTTTAGTTGTTTCGAAATACGTTTTAGTTGTTTGGTAGCAGTTCAATAGCTGTCTGATAGATGTTTGATAGCTGTTTTTAGTTGTTTCATAGCGGTTCAATAGCTGTTTGATAGCTGTTTTTAGCTATTTGATCGCGATTCAATAGCAGTTATACAGATCAAATCATCGAAAATCAATAGCGCGATATCGTTTTCGAGAACATACGTGTCTCGCGGTGACTTCATTGCACACGTGCAAAACTATACATCGTACATTTTTCGCAAGGCGCATCCGTACAGATGCTGAGATCATTGTGAAATTAGATATGTTAAACAAACGACGTGACAATAGTGAGATATAGAAGGATGAATTTGAGGGTACGCTCAGTAGTCGTGGACTGAAAGTCGCGAGTACAACATGTGACATGAGCAAAAGTTTTAGCGCGTGAGTAGAATAAAGTGTGTAAAAAAAAATGGATTTTGAAGAACTGTTTCCTGAAGAAATGGACGTTGAAGCATATGATGATGATGAAGAAATGGAAGTAATTGAAGAATTGGAAGTGAATGAAGATGTTGAAGTGATTGAACAGGAAGAAATAGAAGTGAATGATGAGGGAGGAATGGAACTTGATGAAGATGCAGTATTGTCAGACGATTCTTGTTATAATAGTGATGTGACTGAAGATGTTTCTGAAGAAATTTTCCGAGTCTTGAATCAGGCGGAGGTAAATGCGTTACATCCTCTGACAAAGATGTGCTGCACATTCAGTTATTTCACTCCAGGACAAACAAAGTTTTGTGCGTCATGCATTGTGAGAATCAGTGGATTATTCTCGATGCTATACGTCTATCGCAAACATGAGACACGTCCACATATTCTTATGAACGGTCTCTTTTGTTCATCTTGTGGAGACCCGTTATATCAAATTTCACCATGTAATATGTGTCCTATGTGCACATATTTTTAAAGTGAAAGACATGGTCTGCGCTATTTTAAAAATATTTTAAGTGTATTATCTAAAATTAAGAGACCTATGCTGCTAAGAGACTAACAATAAGTGTAATAATAAATTGACTATAAATGTTGTGTCACACACAGCGCGGAAGGTGACTGAGAGCCGGGAAGTGGTATCCAGCGATGGTAAGCTATTTCTTTACAATATAACGTGAACGCGGACCCCCTCGCCCCGCGGCGACGGAAAACGCGGACCCCCTCGCCCCGCGGCGCCGGAAAACGCGGTTCCCCTCTCCCCCTCCCCGCGGCGCTCAAAAAACGCGGTTCCCCCCCTCCCCCTCCCCGCGGCGCTCGAAAAACGCGGTTCCCCCCTCCCCCGGTCCCTCCGACCCGCGGTCCCCCCCCTGCCTGCGATTCCCCCTGACCAGCGGTCTCCCCCCCCGCCCGCGGTTTCCCCCCGCCCCTCACCCCCCCTCAGATCCCCTAGTTAGAATCGGCATAGCTTACCTACTTGTTTATACAGAAATATTTCGATCCTTTAACAATAATCTTTCATTGTAAGTCTCGTTACTAGACGCAACGGGCCTCTAAAACCTTTATAAAAATGGGCAAAGTTCTTTGTAAGTGAGTTTAATGCCAAATTGACAACAATTTGCTACTAATTTACTTAATGGATTATAAACACGCTGCTGTATTACAGACGGGTTGCAATCATATCTACCTATTAGAGAATAGATATTTTGTACTCTAAACGGTAAGATATAAATGCACTCATGTGCACATATAGGTAGCAATTTACTCCATTTGTACGAATTTCTTGTATGAACACAGTGCACAAGATGACACTAATGCAGATAGATGAGCGAGCGTATATTTTATTTGCACATATAAACAGCGCTAAGCGCAGAATGCATTTTGAGAGTTAGTCACTGCGGCGAGCGCAGAATGCATTTTGACAACTAGATCCTAGCTCAGACTTGATGGCGTTCTTATATTAAATTGATTTTAAATCAGGCCGGTATTCATAGTCGGATCTTATTTTAAGATCGTCTTAAGTAATATCTTAAGATGCTGATACGGCTCTGCTGTGATTGGTTCATAACATTTTAAGATCGCACTTAAAACGATCTTAAATATAAGATTCGACTATGAATACCAGCCTTAGAGGTCCTATTGCTATTATTATTACCCTGATGGAAATATTTTACTGAATATAATGGAATTTTACTGAAATTCTGTCTCAATTGACCCAGATGAAAATATTTTGCTAAAAGTACTATGAAATTGATGATAAATGAAAAAAAAGTTATTGAAAAATTACTGAATATATTTCAAAATAAATCATGATTTTCTTTATGAAATTTAATGTAAATACTGTGAAATATAAGAAAAATTAAATTATACTGTTGAAAAATAATGAAAAATTTATTAAAATATTAGAGATATCATGAAAGTTATTGAATTTAATTGAAATTAACTGAAAACTGAAATTTTTATAATGATATTTATGGAATAATAATGAAAAGGGGGCAGTTGGTAGTAGAATATTTCATTATATTTTCAGTCAAATTTTTACACCAGGAATAATTATTAAATTAATAACTTACTTTCGGTAGAGGAAGAAGGAAGAATAGAAGGTAAGATAAAAATAGGAAAGCAAATATAGAGAATAATAGGAATCCATGTAAACAACGATATAGACAAGAAGTTAGAAGGCTTGAAAGAGTGGACGGAAAAGGAGGAAAAGGAGTTAGGACCATAACAGGTGGTGACTTTAACGCGAGAACGGGAGAGGAAGGAGGATGGGAAGAGGAAGTCGAGGGAATAAGGAAGGAAAGAGGGAAAAAATCTAAAGTCAAAAAGGTAAATAAAGAGGGCAGGAAATTACTGGAATTTATCGAGAAAAGAGGATGGATGATATTTAACGGAGGCATGAAGGGGGATGAGGAGGGAGAATTTACATACACAGGAGGGAAAAGTGAGACAGTTATAGACTACGTAATAAGGAATGAGGAAGTCAGAGAAAAAGTAGAAAAACTGGAAGTAGGAGAAAGGATAGACTCAGACCATCACCCAGTAATACTCTGGGTGAGAAGTAGCCCGAAGGAAAAGCAAAGAAGGAGAGAAGCAGAAAGAATAAGAAGAAGAGGGATATGAAGCGAAGAGGGAAGAACGCAATTTAGGGAGAGACTAGGTACGATTGGAGGAAAGAGAGATCTGCAAGAGGAGATAGAGGAAGGAACGTCGAAGATAAGAAGAGTAATAGAGGAGAATGAAAAAGAAAATGAAAGAGGGGTGTGACGATACGCGTATTCGTCACTAGCGCTACGGCCCTGACGGCCACCTAGCGCCTGTTCAGCGTGCACTCCTATGCCCGAGCGATGGGGCAACCGAACGGTGGGGCAACCCAAACGGTGGGGCAGCCCCCACTGCCCTCACTCGGGGTATAAATAGGGGACTCGAGCCGACTCGAGTCATCTATCCTGTCCATATCCTGATCCCGACACGACCGCTCTCCGAGACCGCTTCACCACGTTGGGCGCTCCCAACGACTTTCTCCGTACAGAGAACGGGTGCTCCCGTTCTCACCTGGGCGCTCCCAGGGTACGGGCTTCCCCAGCTGGGTGCTCCCGGTTGGTATTACCTGCTCTTTCCTGCCTCTGGGCGCTCCCGACCCTTTCCGCCGTACGGAAGACGGGCGCTCCCGTCTTCAAGCCAGGCGCTCCCGGTGTACGGGCCGCTCAGTCGGGCGCTCTCGACTGAGCTCCTGACCAACCTACTTGTCCACGAGTCCGTAAGGCAACCGTGCCTCCGTGCTTATCCGCGAATCCGAAGGCAACTGTGCCTCCGTACCTGTCCGCGAATCCGTAAGGCAACCGTGCCTCCGTACCTGTCCGCGAATCCGTAAGGCAACCGGGCCTCCGTACCTGTCCGCGAATCCGTAAGGCCACCGTGCCTCCGCGCCTGTCCGCGAGTCCGTCTCTGTCCGACCACGCATCAACCCTGCACACGTACACTGCGGCTCAGCGGAGCAACACACACACACACACGCACACAAACACTCACACTCTCCATCAAACTGTATTGTGAAATAATGACAATAAAGAGCTTTATGTAAAACCAACCAGTGTCTCCACGTTTTCTCACCCTGGCCTGGCGAGCGAATTCCGAGCGAGAAAACGCGAACGTTACAGGGGCTAGCAAGAACAGAAGAGGGGATGGGATAAGGAATGCAGGGAGAGAAAGAGGGGGGTGAGGAGAGAACTAAGAAAATGGAGAAAAGGAAAAGGAGAGGCGGAAAGATATAGAGAAGGAAGGAAGGAGTATAGGGAAATGTGCGAAAGAAAGAAGAAAGAAGAGAAAGAAAAAATGATTAGAGAAATAGGAGAAGCGAGAACGGAAGGAAAGGTATGGGAATTGATAGGCAGAGTGAGGAAGAGAAGGAAGAAGATAAACAAAGAGATAAAACCGGAAGAGTGGAAGGAATACTTCATAAAATTAATGGGTGGAGTGGAGAACAGGGTGGTGAAAGGGGAAGGAGGGGGCAGACAAGAAAAGGAAGGGATAGAACTGGAGGAGGTAAGAATGGCGATAAGGAAAATAAAAACTGGAAAAGCAATAGGCAATTTAATGACGGGATACCAAACGAGGCGTGGAAATTCGGAGGAGAAGAAATGGTGAAATAAATATGAGAAATATGCAAACGGGTATGGAGGGGGGAAGGCTGGCCGGAGCAATGGAAGGAAGGTGAGATAATCCCAATAGTAAAGAAAGGAGAAGGGAGAGAGGTGAAGGACTACAGAGAGATAACTATCATGTCTTCGATGTACAAAATTTACACGGCGATATTAGCGGAAAGGATAAAGAAGGAGGTAGAAACGAAGAATTTGATTCCCGATAATCAAGCAGGATTTAGAAAAGGAATGGGGACAATGATCAAATATTTGCTTTGATCTACTTGGTGAATAGACAACTAGGGAAAGGGAAAAGAAAGATGACAGTACTATTTGTGGATTTGAAGGCGGCTTTTGACTCAGTGGATAAAAAAGTATTAATTAAGCAATGAGAGAGAGAGAGGAGTGAGACAAGTACTGATAGACAGGGTAGAGGAGGTATTGAGATAAACAAAGAGCAGAGTGGGAAAGGGAGGAAAGAATGGAGGACAATTTTGGACGGCGAAGGGCTTGAGACAAAGATGCCCATTAGTGGTGCCCAATATTGTTCAATTTGTTAATCGCAGACATAGAGGATTACATGAAGAAGGGCGGATGGGGAGGCATGAGATTAAGAGGTGAGAAGATATACACGCTAATGTGTGTGTGTGTGTGTGTGTATGCAGATGATATAGCACTGTTGGCGGAGGAGAAACAGGACATGAGATCAATGATAAGCAGGTTAGAGGGATATCTAGACGGGAAAGGTTTAACATTAATTGTAAGTATAGAAAAAACAAAGATAATGAGGTTTAGAAAGGGAGGAGGAAGGAAGAAGAAATATGACTGGAGATGGAAGAGAAGGAAGTTAGAGGAGGTCAATAAATTCAAATACCTGGGGTATACGTTGAAGAAAAATGGAGGACAAAAAGCGCATATTAGAGAGAAAAAAAGGAAGGCAGTAAGAGTAGTGTGGGGGATAGAGAAGAGAATCTGAAAAAATTACTGCAAAAGAAGGATCTGGCTATATAACACCCTGATATGGACGGTGATGGGATACGGGGCAGAAATATGGGGATGGAAGGAAAAGAGGGAGGTAGAAGGTATTCATGAGAGATATCTCAGATGGGTACTTGGAGTAAACTGGAGAACGCCAGGATATATGGTTAGAGATAAACTAGAAAGGGAAAAGATGAAAGCTAGAGCAAGTAAGAGAGCATGGAAGTTTGAAAGAAAACTGGAAGAAGGTAAAGGAGGTGAAATAGCGAGAAAGTGCTTGGAAGAAATGAAAGAGAGATGGAAGTGGGGAAAGATAATAGGAAGATGGGAGCATGAGAGAAAGGACTATCTGAAAGGAATCGGGGTAGAGGTGGAAGAGGAAGAGGAATTAGAAGAGGAGGCATTGGAGAGGAAAGAGAAATGGAAGAAAAAACAAGAAAGGATGGAAAAGATCATGGGATCGAATTACAATAGATGGTATAAGAGTATAAGGAAGGACGGTATTCCGGACTATCTAAAGAAGGGATGGGAGGAAGCAAGATGAAGCAGGGTTGCAAGATTTAAACTTGGTAACGAAGTGAGAGAGGGATTATACTGAGGAAATAAGAAGGATAAAATGCAGGATTTGTGGGAGGGAAGAGGAAACATGGGAACATATATGGGAGGAATGTACGAGATGGGAGGAATGAGAAAGAGAAGGGTGGCAGGATGTGGTGGAGAGATTACTGGGAGAAAAGAGAGAGGGAGAAGAATGGATGAAAGCAATAGAAGAAATGAGACGAGTTGGAGGAGGGAGAAAAATGGGAAAGAAAGTCAACAAGTCAACGAAAGAGGACCAAGGAGGACGAGACAGCGAAAAGGATTGAAGAGGAATATGTCTATAATAAATTATATGTAGATATTTAATTGTATGTAAATTATTGTAATTTTATATATTTAATTGCATGTAAATTGGATGTACAGGGTTGGGTACGTCCCTACAAAATGCCCTTTTAGACCCCTTGGGGTAATAAAGTATTTTTTCTATCTAATAACTTACTTTCTTTAGCTTTATTTATCATTACGATTCCAACCTTTACTGACAAATTTCTGAGTTCTTGCTCGTTCAGTCGCTTTTTGGATCTGAAGCATAGGAGCCTTCGTTAATTTGAAAATTTAGCTGATGCTAATTCGAGTTTAGACTATAAGTCTACTTTTTGTTGAGAATTACTACTTTTTTATGTCACAGTTGTAAAGAATTTGATTTTTACTTAATTTATAGATTTTTTACTACTTGACTATTACATATAGCTTTACTTCGGAAAATTTTTTGACACGCAATGATTAAGGCCGTTTGCTCCACATTTTTCAGCCTTTTAACACGATTTTTCTCGCCATTAAACGAATAATTATTTTTAAAGTTTTAATTGTTAACAACTCTCTAATTATATTTATAGTTTGACCACGAGTACATTTCGACTATTTGTTAATCGGTTTTTTGGGCTTTCAACTTAATGTGGCTTCTTAATAACTCCATGTAATTTGTATACTATAATTATTAATATTAAGAAAGTAAAAACGACCGCTATGATTTAAATCAATAGAGAGGATAAATTCCATAATAAAAATGCTATAATTATTAATTAATGTTAATTTTATGATGTTAAACTTTCTTTTAATTTATTTCATCTCTCGAAGGATTTTTTATGTAACGGGAGAGATTATTATGATGTATTACAGTTAATTAGAGCGATTTATTTAATTGATTAAAAAAGTCTCTGTAAAGCACGAAACGTTCCAATTATTTTGACGGAATATTAAACTATATTATTTAGAATCCTGTTGTTCGGTTTGTCGTGCCACGCCTTGAAGTTCGTCTCAGGGCCGGCATCGGGTTCGCAGGATCCGCAGGAAGGAGGAAAGAACAACGAGATGATGTATGTGGTTGCACAGCGGTGTTTAATAAACGGTTTCTTTGTAGTTACACTCAAATCACTTATTTAACTGCCCTGACTTGCGGGCTCAATCATGGTATAAAGAAAAGAGGTATGCTCTTTAGGCAGACCAAAATTCGATCTGTTCTGCGCAGACATGGCGGTGGAACAAGTCGCCGACATATTGGCTGAGTCCAGCCGACCCTCTGCTACCCGTAGCATCGAACATAACCCAACATAACCGCGAGTAACACCGAACTAATCTCGTGCGACGACGACGACGACGATCTTGTACTCACAAAAATACGCGTAACGAGCTCGAGAGCTTGTCGCGACGACAAGAGCCTGCAGGAATTGATGGAGAGCGAGCTGGCGCTGCCCGAGGATCTGCTCGAGCAGCACCGACGACGAAGCCGTCGAGGAAACCGAGAACGTCGTCACCCAACCGAAGACGATCAAGAGGATCGTCCTGGGCCGCCGACAGGATCCCGTCGACGTTAACGCGCAATTCATAGCGGCCGAGAGCAAACATTATTCTTTGATCGAGGAACCGTGTACGGCCACCGAAACGGTCATTTTGCAGTTTGATTGTGTGAACACTCTCTCCGATCAACTTCTCTTCGGATGTGGTAGTGGCCGTTGAACCTCCTACAGGGTAAATATACTATCGACGCATTTATATATATGTTACCTCCTTATATTTTTTATGATACATGTTGTAATGAGTCGTTTATTTCAGTTACTCCATCGTGTGCGTGTAAGGTAATGCGTACCATGTCCGCGATTACCTTACAATGAACCAGGAACCACCTACACAGTATTGAAATATTCGGAAGATGTAGAAACGAGTGTCGTTACCATTCCTACGTTACGATTTATGGCAAGGGATTGCGATCCAACGACGGGAATACCAGACGCGGAACAAGGATACCACGACGAATATATGGTAAAAGATCAGTTTTAATGCTATAACAAAAAGTGACTTTCACATATAAATACTTCTGCGAGAAATGCATTAATTCAAAATTAATATAATTTCTTAAATCTCATGAGAGAAAAATGCGCTTGTTTATAAATTTTTATTATATCAACGAAATTATTGTTCACAAAATTGACGTTATTTATTAATTTGTATATAAATGCGATTTTTTAGTTGGAAGATTTGGAAGTGACTGTAGCTGATCAAGTACGTGGCGTTGGTAACAGAGGCATGGACTTTAATACCGCTTGTGATACATACGCTGCGAAAGGATTTGTCAAGCTAGAGGAGACATTCGCTTTGGGAGACACAGTGACGTCTTTATAAGGAGCCGGAGCGGCTGCTCACAATCTGCTCCTGAGTGGCGTCTTCCGAGGAGGAAAGGAAGTATTAGCACGTGCTAGACTAGCACTGAATGGAACGCAAGTTCACGCGCAACTATCTGTTCTCTGCCAAGATCCAGATGTCGCTGAACTAATAGTCGCGTCCGTAGGATAGAGATCGCAGTGATACAATGTAAGAATTTTCACAATAGGAAGAAATACATTCGCTGATTGCTGTAAAATAACTTTTATAATGTAAGATTATCATTACATATACATGGAAATTATTAAAGAATACTGCTTGTATTTCTTTCTATCGTTAATATATCATGTGACTTTTCTTTAATGTATTACAATAATCATTAATTATAATATTCTCAGATTTTGCCTTCGTACAACAGTCGCATTCTGAATACGCAGAGTATCATTCGCTTTGGGAGACACAGTGACGTCTTTATAAGGAGCCGGAGCGGTTCGAGGAATGGGAGCTACAAATGACCAGCCATCTGCCTTAAATCTACGCTATAGGCTACGTTGGTATATACTCGGAAAACATTCAGCTGATATTTTGTCTGAATCTTGTAACACTCAACCAGATTGTGACGTGACGTTGGTTGATTTTAGTGATCTAAACAATCCTATGCAAATAGCCTTAGAAAATCCCGAAAATGGTAATGTCAATGAAGAAGACGATAATCTTTTCAAAGATCTACAAGATCAGCATTTGGTTTCAGCAGATTTCTATGATTCTGATTCTGATAGAGGTATTTTTATTTACAATCTTAAAAATATTGATGGTACCGAATCAAAAGGACGGTCATTATCCCGTACATGCTAGATGCAAAGGAGAATATTTCACCGGTGCATCCATGGTGTAAGGAAAAGTTTACACCATGGATACATGGCTATTTTGCGAACGTATTAATTATTCTTGTATAAATCATGTTACATTCCGTTTCTGTAGATGATATTCCCACCGATGAAAGAACTCTCATTCAAGAAATAATAGAAGGTGAAGCTCTTAATTATATAGCTGGATATGCAGCTCACAGATTTCGAAAAAAGTATCCCCATTTAGGTGTACCAACGCGTCAATTAGAAGTACATCATAATTCATCTGATTGGATTCAATTTTTGTCGGAAGGAAATTTGATGTACCCAAGTGACGCTCTTATTTATACCGCAAATAAGATGAACAAAATCTTCCAAGAATTTCATAGATCTTCCTTGTCAAAAGAAGACTGGATTTTCAAGAGCGTCACAACACTTGTTCAAGAAAAAATTAAAAACAAGTTTCACATTCCTGAAGAAGTTATTCAATGTCTCGTTCGAACAAGAACTTATATTAGATTAAGAGAGATAAATAAAAAACTAAAATCTGATGTTACTAATAAGCATCGAACAAAAAAAATTACAAAATTTTTTAAGTAGTTCTTACAAATAAATTATTTACATATTTGAGATCATTATACCGTCTTTTTATTTACCTATTTGTACTATTACAAAAAAATTTTAATATATTCTTACTACATAATTTATTTTTTGGTTTTGTTTCAAAAAATTCAAAAATACATATTTTTTATTTGACTTAATTTTTTTATATTTTAATACTATATATATTTATTAATAATTTACTTGCTTACCATCATTGTTTTATTTCTTTATTAATATATTTAATTAGAAAAATAGTTTTCAATTTTATTGTAGCTTAATATTTGACGCTTGCTTATGCATAGAAAATTATTAAGTATAAAACTGTGTTCTACAAAATTACTGCCAGCGCTGAAAATCTATAATTTCCATTACGTGCACTATTTAGCACTGGCAGTCAATTTTGGAACACAGCCATAATCTCAAACTTGTTCGAAATTTACCGATCTTTTAAAAACGCGGTCTATTCTCATTGGTTGAGAAAGCAATATGAAGGCTACCTGTTCCAGACCGCTGATTGGCTAATAGAATGATGCGTAAGAGCATACCTCTTTTCTTTATACCATGCGCTCAATAACGATACAGGGAATAACGCGGTCGCGTGCTCTCGATGGTAACTGCCCGCCGCTTATCGGAAGGGCGGGCCTTTTAAGGGGATGCTGGAGTCGCAGACGAACTCGATCAGCGTCGATAAAAAAGTGCTTACCGATTCTTACACATAGAGCGCAGGCAAACTCGATCAGCGTCGATAAAGAAGTGCTCACCGATTCTTACACATACATACAGAGCGCCTGCTCTAGGGCTATCCGTTATACTGATCCGTATGTATTTGGCTGAATTTGAGGAGACGCGTAACATGTGCATAACACACTTTTCTCTTATACTAAAGCTCGCAGCTCATTCCTACAAGCACAGGATTCTTTTTTATTGTATTTCCGAGGGCGATGTATGCTAAAATAAGCATTTTATACGTACAAAGTCTAAATTTTTATGTGCAGCAAATGTTGTCACGTCATACATATAATTTTTTTATTTTTTGTTTTTTACGTATCCTCGCGCGTATAGTCGACGGCAAAGCGAAAGGCTGCAAGTGGGAACGCTAGGAAGGCAGGAAAGAAGAAACGAAGGCTTCGTTCAATAAAATAGAATATCTAATAAGGACAAAAAATGCAGTCAAGAAGAGAATGGAGGGCGCGGGCAAAGAAGGCGGATAGTTCGTTCAGTTGAGCGCGAGGAGGAGACAGTGAGTTCGAGGCCTCCGTTCCTACCTCTTATTCCTCTTCGAGATACCTAGAAAGATCGGAAAGGAGAGCTGATCCACGAAAGAGTCAGAGATGGTCCAATGTATAAAACGACGACCTTTGAATGAGGAGAATAGAGGAAGGCGGGATATACGTAAAGTCAGACAGCGTATGGAAATAAAGGCGTGATATCGCGGAGTGCATGGAGAGTATAGAAAGAATTTTTGTCTGGAAATCTATTTGAAATGTAACTTTTTTCTTATATGAATACTTCATCCCGTATTTTTATCCTTTACATTGCAAGCGTTATTCTTTTAGTTATGTCAATAAACAATTAAAAATATTTTCGATCATCTCTTGTTAAATATACTATCTCAGAGCTATACCGTTTTCAGAGCTAGTTACGAAGGTTCCTTATCGTAACGTTCGATATAAAAACAGATACTAGAACATTTCGAAATAAAACGGAATGAGCTGATTAATCATCATGTTTTTTTTATCCGCGCGGATAGCACTCACTAAATTCATCGAGAACTTGTGAGATATTTAATGGCTGAAATAGCTCTGTAAAAGTCGCGCACGATTTTCTCATTGGTATATACAACTGTTAAGATATCTATTATTTTACCAAAAATTTCAACATTTATTAGATTACGCAGCAATAACGTAAAGCTTCATTTGCTTTAAATCTCTAAATTTTTATTATATGAAAGTTTTTGATAAGATGAAAACAGAATAGCACATCGTGCAGGATTAACACACACACCGTGCTTTAATTTAGTGAGTGCTATACGCGTTCACTTCGTAGTTCAGAACCAATCTACGGTACGCGCGCGCGCGCGCGCGCGTATATCTGAGCCATCTACTAATTTATCTCCGACAGCGCCAACCGAGCTACGTTACCACCTTTTTCTTCTATCGTTAACGAGATCATAGACAGCACGTCACGCTTGCAACATCGATAGATTTCACATGAGATTCTTTTCCGTAGTCTTAATCACCGGATAGATATACCGCGTAATTCCAATTCGTACATGTCGAAAGAAACCCGTTGCGCTTGTCCGAAGTCCTGGAACGCTCCCAAAGAAATCCTTCTTTCGTGAGGTCCAAACGATCACTCGGATATTTTTGTGCCGTTGCCAGATTTGTTCGAAACTCGCGATTCAGCCGTGCCTCATAGTAACCGTACAACGATGGTAGTAGCAATCGTTAAGACAAAGAAAGAAACGAAAACGGTACGCATCATACGACGTATATAAAAGTATATAACTTATTCATGTTGATACGTGCGCTATATTCGCATCGATCGTTGCGAAAATTTTCAGTTGTCATTCGCAAACTATTACTTTTCGTCTTTATGCGCGCGTTCATGGTCGAGCTATAAGAGCCACTTTAATATAATTTATAAATGTACACTTTAGTAGGGCAGATGCTTCTAAGAATATCGCGAAAAACTAAGCATATCTATTACATTACAAAATATCTTTAACAATATTGTTTTGGTCTTTGTGACATTGTCAGTGTATAGCCAGTTAAGACACAATATCAATTTTATATCTATATGGCATATAAATAATTTTATTAAAATTTGAATCAGACAAATATATACTAATAAATCGCACGAATATACTAATAAGTAATGCAAAGCAATAGAAATAGATCTCTTATTTTGTTAATGTTATAAAACCAAATTTATCTTTATCATTCGAAAGCATTTATTTAATTAAAGATAAGCTACTATAATAAAGCAATCTGATTAGATACAACTGCTGTACTCTAACTAATTTAGTTTGTACGACGCTGTATTTAGAACAGTCAAGACAGTACCGAAAAGAATTTATTTTATTTATTAGCGATAATTGCTCGGTTAGCGGTGCATATACATCTAAAAATCCTATTTTAATTATAATTCAAAGCCCTTTCTCTCCAAAATGACGCTTCAAGAGACAAATAGCCACGTCTTTTGTTTAGCCACGTGACTTTATGAAGGGGTGATTATGCGGAAATTGGGGAGAAAGAAACGCGATTATTTGCCCGAAATGGAAGAAAGATTTTCCGATGTAATTTGCTTTGTGGACACTGACTGTTGTCCAAACGCCGAAATTACTTGTACCATTAAAATCTGAGAAACTTGCTCGCTATCGAATTAATAAACAAATGGGGAGACTTTCGAAACGTTCGGTGTTATATCCGTTCAGCGAGGAAATCCCTTCACGTGCGACTAATAACAACGTTCGCCTTTTCTTTCCTGAAAGCTCGGAAAACTCGGTAACTACGACCGTTCTGCCGAAGAATTCTAATTTCTCGGATTTGGACTGTCACCGCTTCATACGACCGCGACGGCGCGGCGCATTTACTGACCGCGGTAGTACATGGAAAAGATCGTGACCAGCAAATGAAATAACCCTGGATCGTTTCTCTTTTTTCTCTCCTTATCCCGACCTGTCAACTATAACTCCGCAGGACGTTCTACGCGAAGTCGTGACTCGGTCTGCCCGAAAACGATGGAAGTAGCATCTTGTAAACGTACTCGGAGCCAACGAGTTGAAATCAAATGGCTAAATATGATATTTAGAAATGGAAAAAAAAAACATATTTTATTTCGCTCGGAAGCGTAGTTTATTGATTCAACTTATCCTATTTTTAGACATTATAATTGTTGGGAAGTATATCGTTAACTTTCGCATTTTTTTATATCAGAGATATGTTAATGTTTATTCAAATGAAAAAGAAAATCTTACAAATAAGCAGCATATTTAAATGTATACGGCATCGTATGATAAGCACGAAAGCAGGATATAATTAATCTCCGCAGAATATCAGCATAAATCCTTTTCGCGTAAAACTCTTGCCGAAGTAATCGCGCTCTTTCTCGTTTCAAAAAAGTACTATCAGCGGGTGAGATCCACGGAAAATAAATTCTTCTCGATTGAGAATCCGATCCTAACGATCTAATCACGCGATAACCACGAGCGCGATCCTTCTTCGCAGGGATAAGATCGAAAGAAAGAAAGATACATCAAACGACTCGTTAAGATACAAAAACGTTTTGTATCTTTTTTGAAATTTTTTCCATTGCGCTTTTGTATTACGACAACATTACCTACAGATACGTGTATACACACATAGGAAATCAATTGTAAGATAATCGCGAAATAAACGAATAAACGAATAAAAATATTGTCAATAACTTTAACGAAAACAATGCGTATATTGACCTGTTTTTATGAAATTAAAGATATCGCACGACTGATTCCGATTAAATGCGATTGAAAAATTGTGAGAAATAGCAGCCTCTTCTCCTTTTCTCGACCCTTAATTTTCGAGAAATCGCGCCGAGGGCGCCCTACGAATCGCTTTCGCGTCATCGATAACGTCCTAACATTCTCCGAATCCGGCAACGCGAACACGTACGAAACACGTCGAAGAACGAGAGCCGTCGGGGCGCCCACACCGATGCACTCTCGCCGAAGCCAGAGCTATCCATCTTATACGCGCGTCTCTTCTGAAGAGAGTTTTATTCCGTGCCGTTCCCAACCCTCTGGACCGTCTTTCTCCCGCGATAACGCCAGCCTTACAACTGATTGTGAGCGAGGGATGTCGCACCCTATTCGAAATTTCCTCCTACGTTTCGTTCGGGATCATCCGAGACAACTTAAATCTTCGACACCTTCCTCACGAGTTCACATCTCGATGCCCATCGATCGCTTTTGGCTGAACGTTACTATACCCGTGTTTGATCCTTCATGATTATACTTTATTGCGATTCTTTGTTGCAAGTATTGCTTTTTTACGTGCAGTTTAGATTTCAACGAAACATAATGCCCAATAGACGGATATATTCTACGAGTGAGAGAGAGAAATAAAAAACAGTCGATTCAGACAGCTGCGTTAATTCTCCGAATACATAGAACATATTAAGTACAAGCGCGAGTTTTTGTGCCAAGTAATTTAATGCGCTGCGTTTGAAACAAATGAAAATGCTTTTACGTATTTTCTATTTGAGATTAAATCATGAAATTTATTATGTGTAAATTTAAAAAAAGAACGACAGTAGTTATTCGATTAATTTAATGTCTCCTCCGAAAGATAGCCCAGTTTCTCCGCACGAGCCCCACTCGTGCGGGGGGTGCACACACAGTTTGGAATATAAAAAATTCCTGTGATCAGGTGCTGGACTCGATACAGTAACGATGTTATTGACGCGTGTAGTATTTCGGCTGTCATTAGAACTCTGACGCTTTTAGAAATACAGGTATTATTAGCGAGCCCTTGTAAGGGCCTAGTAAGGGCTCACGCGTCAATAACATCGGCAATAGCAGTATTGTTGATCACACAGTAAATGTAGATATTAAGAATTCATTTCCAATAAACACGCGAATTTTACTTGCATAAAAATTATCGCTCACATAAAAGTGGCAACGAGATTCGCTGATGATCAAATGTCATTTGCATACCATATAATCGCGTAACGAAACAAAAGTAATATCATTTAATTCAGTTATTTGAATAAAAGCGACTGCAGACAAATATAACAGTAATATAATTCGAAGTGCTATGTTTAAGCTATGACTCAATAACGTTAAATCGATAATAACATGAATGGAAAATAATAATCATGGCAAATACAGAATTATTCGGGTAAAATCCTGCAGGCTCTGCTTTTCTTGGAAATTATATCGGAGAAAGCAGGAGAAAAAATTTCCTTTTAATATTTTAAGCTTGTTTGATGAATGTTAACCCGGAAACGGTCACTTAATAATTTAAATTCTTTTTTTGCATAAATGGTCACCTTTAAATATTTTAAAATATTTTTTACCCTTCAATTAAAAAAAATTATTAGATATTAATTACATATTGCATATTTTTCTATAATTTATTAGTACTTGAGGACAGTAAGTAGGTACACAGATTTATTCACGATATTTTCTGGAAAAAATTAAGGAAAAACCGAAAAAAATATTTAAAAGATGAAAAGCACATTAAAATTGCTGTGACGTGAGCCTCATTTTTTTCGACACTGAGGTGTAAAAATCACCTCAGGTGACCGTTCCCGGGTTAATGAATAATTTAAGATATTGCTACCAGACCTCCGTTCAACTCCGCTATATATGATCAATTTTTCGACAATTCGTTTAGTTTTCGAGGCAAGAATATACACGACTCCGTAACTCGAAACATGTACCATGTTACATGTTACTATGAAGACCATTGTATGTGATAAATGCGTTCACTCACCCGTCGGCGCACCGCTGTTGGCCCGGTATCGAAGCCTGCCTCCTCGCTGCTCGCTGCTTCTCGCCGTCGGCGCCGACGCTCCGAACATGCACTCGCGCCGGATATCGATCGGAAAAACGCGGCTAATTACGATCCCGCGCGTTAATTAATACGATACAATGATCGCCCGTCGTGTAAACTGCGCCCGGAGTGCCGTGTTTACACGAGATCCGCACGGCACTTGAAACGCGCGTAATGGCGACCGTCCGTTAGTTGAACGCGTATAGCGACGGACGAAGAACTTCGAGGGTACGCGAAGACAACTTCATACCGACGCCTCGCGCGGCCGGCCCCGACGCGCCGCGCGGTCCACTTCAGGAGGCGAGCGAGCGCGCACCATTACCATTGTCCATCGTCAAACACTTGATTAAGTCGTCACACGAACCGACTATTCGACACTCTCGAAACACTGTCGCGCGCGCATTACGCCGAATAATACGGAGCATTAACGAGTCCCGGTATAGTAGATCGTTTCCCGTCGCCGCGGAGTCGACGCCACGCACACCGGTTGCCAGAGAATTCGACTCGTTGCGATCGTTCCCGTCGACTTAATACTGCACGGCGATCGCTCATTGGCCGGACACGTAGCGGCGGATAAAGAACTTGGCGAAGGTACGCGAAGACAACTTCATGCCGACGCCGCGCGCCGGTCGCCGACGCCTCGCGCGGGAGCGGTCCTTCACTTCAGGAAATGAGCGAGCGCGCACCCGAGCATTGTCGTTCGTTCAAACACTTGATTAAGTCGTCACACAACCGATTATTCGACACTCTCGAAACACTGTCGCGCGCGCATTACGCCGAATAATACGGAGCATTAACGAGTCCCGGTATAAGTAGATTGTTTCCCGTCGCTGCGGAGCCGACGCACGCACGCCGGTTGCCAGAGAAATTCGACTCGTCGCGATCGTTCCCGTCGTCCCGTCGACTTAATACTGCACGGCGATCGCTCATTGGCCGGACACGTAGCGGCGGATAAAGAACTTGGCGAAGGTACGCGAAGACAACTTCATGCCGACGCCGACGCCTCGCGCGGCCGGAGCGGTCCACTTCAGGAAGCGAGCGAGCGCGCACTCGACCATTGTCGATTGTCAATCACCTAAATCCTAATTGTCCTAATTAATCGTCACACGACTGGACCGACATTCTCGAAACACTGTCGCGCGCGAATTACGTCGAATAAGTACGAAGTATCAATACGGAGTAATTGACAGGTGCCGGTAAGTAGATCGTTTTCCATCGGCGCGTAGTCGACGGCACGCACCAGTTATCGGAGAATTTCGACTCGTCGCGATCGTTCCCGTCGACTTAATACTGCACGGCGATCGCTCATTGGCCGGACACGTAGCGGCGGATAAAGAACTTGGCGAAGGTACGCGAAGACAACTTCATTGCCGACGCCGACGCCTCGCGCGGCCGGAGCGGTCCTTCACTTCAGGAAGCGAGCGAGCGCGCACCCGAGCATTGTCGATTGTCAATCACCTAATTGTCCTAATTAATCGTCACACGACCGGACCGACATTCTCGAAACACTGTCGCGCGCGAATTACGTCGAATAAGTACGAAGTATCAATACGGAGTAATTGACAGTGCCCGGTAAGTAGATCGTTTTCCATCGGCGCGTAGTCGACGGCACGCACCAGTTATCGGAGAATTTCGACTCGTCGCGATCGTTCTCGTCGATTTAGCACTTCACGCGGGCGTCCGTCGCGTACAACGTTCACGTCGACCGTGGAAACATACCGAAGACGCGGAGCGAGTCTCGTCGCGGCGACAAACGGTCAACGGTCGCGAGTCGCGAATCGTGAGGCACCTGAAACCATCGGCAGACCGAAATGCGCGACGGGACGTGCGCGCGGCACAGCCTAATATGTCGTCATTACGCCTCGCGCGTCCCGCGGAACTAGACGCACACAGGACCGAGCTGTCGTTGACGTGGCGCCGGATTGCTCGAATAGTCGAAAATATAAGTATTCGTTCGAATGCTGCCGAAGCTTCACACGCGATGACGTGGCGGATAATGCGGGTCGGTAACGGATTCCGAGGACCGTTCCCAGGCGTGGTAAAGCAACACTCACTGCTTCTCCCACAAGGTTTGGCACTCGATCCTCTCAGCTCGCGTTCAATATGGCAGGCGCGTATAACATTCACTTTTACACAAATTACGAAGAATTTCGGTTCGTCGTGGCTCACTGTCACTTAACGCTGCACGATAATTCGTCCGTCGTTCGATTCGACACTCCCGATACTTGTTCGCTCTCACAGTAATTGTTTTAAATAGAGGAAATATACCGAAAACGCGGCGGGAGAGAAGGCGAGGCGAGATTCCGGAGTACTGGTCGTACGACCCTACCTACCCGAGTCAAAACATGGCCTTGCGTGACTCACGCGCGCGCTTAATATTTCAAATTGTATCTCGCGAAGCACACTGACCTAATATTGTCGAGCAGCCGGTAATTATTTAGTTATATGCGCGAAAAACTATGGTTATTCGATTTTCCTGAAGGTCTATCGCGAGATATAATGAATAACATGAAGTAATAAATATAGATAAGCAATAAGCATCTATTAAGATGAAACCAAGTTAGATTTCTCGCTGGAACATGGACGAATCTCTTCGTAAGATTTTAGAAAACTATCGTGCGACGATCGCGTTAGTCAAAACGAAATAAGTATTACGCTTTTGCGTGACGTGTCTTAATAATTCCGAATTGTATCTCACGAAGTGAGGCGTACTGACCGAGTATTGCCGAGCAGCCAGCAATTACTTAGCTATACGTACGAGAAATATCCCCGTATGAAATCCCCGAAGCCTCTGTCGCGAAATATATAACGAATAATGATAATAATAGATCAATAATCAGATTATTAGAACAAAGCGACGAAGGCCGATACGAGCGTCGAACGATTTCAGTTAATCATCATTATTAAGTTGGAGTCATTAGCGGAATACTCCGCGGTGATCGCACGATTCGGTCCCGCATTCTTTGAACTTCTTTCCCTCGCGATAGTCTTTCCCTATCCCTAACTGAATCGAAAAAAACGTATCGAAAACACGAAGCTTACACTGCTTACCTCATCACGGCGGCGAGTGGTGGGGGTAACTTCGAGATACCCGAGGCGTACTGAGGCGTAACGCGTAACACAATCGCGCGGGCTGGGCGCGCAAATCAAAACAAACACGACGTCGCGCGACTCGCTACCGCCGGCGCCGGCCGTCTAATTCTTGGAAATCAACGACGTTTTTTAAGTTGTTTGTCTCACGCCGGAGACCACGTTACAGATTATAACGAAGCGAAGTTTCGAGAGAAAGACTACTGAAATAAATATCGACAGCAGATCTCTGCGAATACACGCGAACGTAAGATGAGGTTATAATAATCGTTTTAAACGATAAGCGTTCATAAACTTTTGATATCGTTTGGTAATTTAAACGTAATCTTTCGTGCTTGTTTCGAATAACATAACGCATTTGTTCAATATAATCGATGATGATTACGGCGTTTCATATGACCGATTATCGTGCTCAGTCGCGCGTGATTTGAAATCGTGAGCAATGATAGCGTCAAGGGAAAATCCTGCGCGTGAAAGTGCATCGTGAGAAACGAATCGAATTATTTAATTAACGTTAATTATCACCCGGGATCGCGGTCAATAGTTCCCCACGATACTTATAATCGGCGCTTGTGACCAGCTCGTTTCGAATCAACGCGCAACGGCGCAACAGTTGTTCAGGCATTCAATTTATTAAGACGCCGTTATTCCGCATTATTTATTCGTCCGCATCGCATCGCGCGTGCGAACGCGGATTGAGGGTACACAATGGTTTTCGTATTAATGAAGGTACTCGAGAGTAATTTACCGCGCTCGAATTTGCAGTCGTTACGTCTCGAAACGGCCGGCGATCGCTGCTTTTTCGCGTTATCTACTTGTCGTATCCAGTTAACGCGAATTATTAATACGATCTAATCTCCGTTCTCTCGGAGTTTAATTACGCTCGAATAATCACGATGGATCAGGGAATAGCAACGTGATCATCGTTAAATGGACGCCTAGCGAATCTCTCGAATTATTCTGAGCGAACATTAAAGGTATCTTTCAAATTGTCGAAACGATCGGGATATTAATCTAACTACCCACAAATTCATAAATGTCTCTCATCTAATAATAAAAAATATAATTCGACATTTTCTTTTTGACTGTTCTTATCAATTATTTCAGTAGGTAATATATGCGTATAGATAGGAGTATAGATTCATTTGTATAATATTTAATTATTAAATATGTAACGCGTTGCATAAAAATAAAACACGTGCTTTATTTTGGTTCTTCAGAAATCTCGCGAAGACTTGACATCACGACGAGATTTACTTCGCGTTTTTTCAAGAGCGAGCTTCGTACGTGGTTCGGGAGTGCGAGAAAAATCGGATGATCATCATATTACAATATATCGTTGCCGGCAGAGCATGCATTATTTCTGTCAAATAAGAGAGTGATATTGCAGCATCACGAAGAAATATGGTTGTGCGTCAAGTTGCCGTGGCATCTTCATAGTTGTCCATCGCATCGGACGGAACGCGTCGCGTATGCGGGACTAATAAATAGCAAACGATCGTTTTTTCGCGTGTTGTTCGCTCGTTCTAAACACATCTCGTGCGTAATAAATATCGCAGCGCGAGTGTGATTTTCATCGATTAACGAGTGCAAATGATACCGCAACATTACGAAGAAACGGTCCTGTGTATTTATAGTATAAAGCGAGGTATAAAGTTGCCGCGGCCTGTCTTCGTAATTATTCGGCCGGAACGCGCAATTGTCGAGGACTGTCAAAGTGATGAACGATGAAAAAGCATAAATTAACGCGCGGGATTAGTGACATTTTCTCGATCGAGACTTTTGTGAGTGAATGACGGAGCGTTCCATCAATGCGAGTCTTGGAGCAACCTGGAGCAACCGGGCCATCACGGAGAAAGCAACGACGACGACGCATCGACTGGTGAGTAAATTCCTATCTCTTGTATTCGTAACTGGTATTTCATCATCCGTTCCGCGTCTAAGGCTACGGTCAACGTGGACGCTACAAATGCTTTGGAGCGTTCTTCTGTCTCCTTCTTTCTTCATTGAACGAAAGAGAAGAGGAATGCTTCGAAGCATTTGTAGCGTCACGTTGACCGTAGCCTAAATGCGTGCAGTGGCGTGCAGTGGCGTGCCACGCATGCACGCGAATTATAAATAACAGAAGGTGAAATTTATTTTTATTTATTAGCGATGATTGCTCGGTTAGCGGTGCACATACATCTACAAATCCATATTTAAATTATAATTCAAAGCTTTTTTCTCTCCAAAATGACGCTTCGAGGGAAACTGTGAGTGCAGGAGAAACGTGTTATTCTTTTGCAATTCTTTTCTTTCTCCAATCCATCACATCGAATGCTTTTCGGCGTTTAATCCTTCGAGTCTGTATTCGTAACATTATGATTTTGCGTTTGGCGACTTTTTCATTCTCGGCAATCTTTCACTTTATACATTGCGAGTCGGGACGGCAGCGCCGCCGGTAATAAAATGAGAGAAATCGGTGAAGAATGAGAGACGGGCGTGAAAAAAAAAGGAGAAAAGAAACATTGCGATGCTGAATGCACGACGAACGGACGGATAGGCGAGAGGGAGGAAGCGGCGGCTCGCGGATTTCGTTCCGCGTCGGGGTTTCTCGACAAGTTTTCTGCAATCGGTTCGTTTGATGCGGATCGCCGTCCGCGTCTCCACCCACCTGCGTCCAAATCGAAGGCTTTCGCGAAAGTTGTGACATTCCGCCGCGAAGACGCGGAAAAGACAGAGAAAATGTAAGGAACGAGGAGCAGGTAGATAGGAGAGCCGGAAAGGAGAGAGAGATTCCGAAGAGGCGGAAAAGGTGAGAGCAAGAACGGTAGAGTGATAAAGGGGAAAGGGAAGGAAAAGGAAGGGATGGTACGCGAATGTCTCCCTGCGTGAGTCGCGGAGGAACGGAGAGATTGCCTGCGTGAAAACTTGCAGCGAACTCGCGATGTTTACCGCGACTCGCTCCGAATCAAGTCGTTTCTTCTCTCAACGTTGACGAACCGACCTGTTTGTTAACTAGTTGAGGAATTAGCCTCGGACTTGCGTAAAGGGGGGGGGGACGTTAATTAAAAATCTGGAGATTGTCGCTTCTGTCTGTCGACGACTGTCACGAGTTGATGTTTTTCGTAAGGATACTGTAAATTTAAGATTGAAACGTTATTATTCCTCTTAGTATCGGCAGACTTCAAGTTACACGTCTTACGAGAGACACGTACAAAAAATCGAGGAATATAATTACCGCGAGACTGATATTAGATTCTGTTTACGTTCTCGTTGTTTAAATACTGCATTTTTTTCGTATTAACAACACCATGTAGAATGGCATCATTTGTAGCCTTTTTGATTTATAAAGAACTGCATATTCGTCGCGGTGTAGTCAAACTTGACTCTTCGTTTCAAGAGCGACCCACAATATTTGCTTGTCCCCGAGACGAAAGCCGTGAAGAGCGGCTCTAGCGACCGGAAGATAGTTGGCATGTGTGCGCGACGAGCGGAAGAGAGTGGAAAGAGCTCGGGTTACTTCGTCGGAATACCAAATACCCATTTTGCCTCGCCTGACTACCCTCGAATCGGACCACTACTTGCGCGGGACTTCCTAAACTTCTCAGAAAAGTGGAATTTTCTCGAAAAAGCATTATTCTTGATTTTATCCCCTCTATGTAACTGATCGCGCGAGAGCCAACAATTTCTCTCATTTTGTAGCATTCATCGGATATTTGTTGTAAAATGACTAACAATAAGGGGAACATTACATCTCTTCTTTTCGTTTTTTACGATCTTTCTCACTTGGATATGGCACGGTTAACTACTAGAGAATAATAAAACGTTTACGAAGTCGGTAATAAATAGTCACTGGCATGACTGTCGAAGTAGAAATCAGTGGCTCGTGAACGCTAGATCGATGTATGTATTCAGCACACAGGCATGCATGGTGACGTATAGGTGACCGCTGCAGTATATCACCTAGAGGTGGATGAAGGAAGGTGAGGATGCATCTTGGCGTGAGTTAGGGTTGACCGAGCTGAATAATGCATTGAGTTGCCTCCGCCATAGCCTCTATATTCCCGACATCGTTGCACGCGTTACATGGTGTACAGCCGCTATATATGCAGTCTTGTCTTTGCTGTTTAGTAATTTGGTATATGCGCTTGTTGTCACGTAGACCCACATTTGCCGTCAATTTGCGGGATAGGTGTATCTTTATCATTACGTAACAACGTGTTTTCGTATCATTTTTATACACTTATTACTATAAATCTATATACTTAGGTCTGTAAAGCGTATTTTTATTTTTGATTAGTATCGTCAGGCGCATTACAAAATAATTATACTATAATAATACAAAACTCACCGTATAAATATCCATGAGAATTATCATAAACGTAACTCACCTGCAACAAAAAAAGATAATTTTTATTAACATGTGTCAAAGCAAAAATTATAAATTCAATTGCAATATAAAAATTATTTATTAGCACACGTAGGTCGATAACAATATGCACAATATATGTACCTCTACATGAAAAAGATACAATATTTTTTTTCAAGATATTAATAATTCGTCAATTTATTACTGTCTTGAAAATATAAGAAAACTTTATTACAGCAGCAGACTGTTTTGCATTTCCACAAAGAGCAAAACTTAGAGCGTTTTACAAACAATAAGGACTTGTTCAACAGGTCCGGATAGAGAACAGTTGCACGTAAACATTTTGCGCGTAAAACTTCTCATTTAGAACATCTTGTGTTTCTGTTCATGAAACTATATCATATTACGTGATACCTAGGCACTTTCGTTTTCATCTTTGATAGGCAATGTTTGAAAGACAATTTTGTCATTCAGCAGTAATGTAGCGCACGTTCCCGCTTTTTACGTTCCAAAAACGCGATCTCGAAAAAAATAAACCAACGAAGGAGTATTGTAAAGTTATATACGAGGAAAGCTAAGAGAAACTGATATATCCCAGCTTTTCGGAGGGAAGCCAGGCGTAAAATTATTTCATCAGGCGTTATCGTGTATTACTATCATAAAGCAGTTTTTACTGCCATATACCGTGAAAAAAAACTGTATTTTCATCAGTAAACACGGCGGTCGTTGTTCGAAAAAAGTTACGCGGCCGTCGGGAAGTGGGTATAGGATAATCATATTTTTTTTATATCTCCGCATCAAGGAAACTGGCGAACTTCTAAACAATACAGCCGCTATTTCGCTCGTAGTATCTTATCTGATCGCGTAGCGGGAGAATCAAATAAACTGCGAAACGAAATTCATATACTTATTTTCTAGAGAAAACTCTTTCATAAAATTTGTGAATTGATATTTTAGAGATTTGTAGGAAATTTAAGAGAGCTAAATCTATGTATAGAGAAGTTTGTAATCTTAAATATGATATAAAATTTTACAAGTGTGAGTTTACACCGTGTCGTCTCGAATTTTCTTAATAAATTAAAAATTTACGTAGAAATTATTTTTTCAATCTTATCAGTAATGCGTACTATATAATGAAAATTCAGAACAAAAAAAAGCGGATGTGTTAGTACCGGTTTATTGTTAGCCAGCAAATTTTGTTGGATGGCGAAGTTTACATTGTCTGCGGATATCAAACTGGTTCACGGTGGATATATATATGCGCTATTCGTCTAACTATTCTCATTACTTCGCGCTTAAGATTTCCGTCAGAAATACGTCCGGTCGAGATTACAACCATTGCAGTTCAATTACATTCAGTAAGAGCTTATCTCGGCGAGTGGATTTCGTCTCTCGTAAGCAGCTTGTAGAAAGTTCCACAGATATGGCGACGATGCATTCCGGTGCGCGAAAATTTCGCGAATTCTAAAGATTTCTTCCATCCGAGCGTAATCTTTCAATATCGCATTAAACGAATTATATATACTCTTCTTCTTTTTTGTAAAAGCAGAAATTTGATACGCATTCGACAGCCAGACGGTGGGAGGTAAAATTTCATTATTATGATTGGTTCATCCGAGATCTTTCCTTTCAGAAGAAATATAATTCTGCGATACTAGAGAAGCGACGGGACGGGAGGACTTGACGAGAGGGGATGCCGCGGATTAAAGGCGAGAATGTATTCAGTTTAAGCTTCTCAGAGTCGACTATTGGCTAACAAAAGAGATAATAAGCTGCTTGGCGTAACAAGCAGAGACGTCAATAAATACCTATCGCAAAAGTATTTATCATAATAGTTATATAAATTATATCCAATAAATGTTTGACTATCTATAGAAATTTATAACACATTTAATATTTATATTAAACTAATTTATCGCAGGGAAATATGAGATAAATATATTAACGTAATGTCAATTATGATTTTACAATATTATTGCTTAAATAATATTTTAGCAAGTTGTGATTTTTCGTGATATGTTAGCGCTAAAAACAGATTTTATTGGTGCTGAAAATTTGATAGTCGCAAAATAGAATGTCGAGGGGGGGGGGGAATATCTGGTAGGATAGGAAATGCAGAACTATGGGTGGAAAATTCAGCTTTTGTGGAGACGATGTCAATGTCCTTGCGTCCTTATGCGAGACCATCCCCTCTTTGTGAGGTTTGCGAGTCAAACCAGGCGAGTAATTATTATTAGCATGGGTGCTAACGAAGCGCCCGTGTTTTGGCGACCGCCAGACCAACCACCCTCGCTTCATCCATGAGCAAACCGCGCAGGTAGGGGGAGGAGGGAAAGAGCGGTATAGCGACGGGAAAATAAATTTCACCGACTGTAAATAATCGTCGTAAATTGGGCTACCGCGGACAATAGACACCCAGGGTAGAAAGCTCCTTTTCCGGGCTGGCTTTACCGAAAGGAGCTATCGCCTCGCTACGACGGGTGTAAAGTCAGTGGAGGGGGGGGGGAGAAAGAGGCTTGGGGTTATCAAGGAAATCCCATTATTAATTGTCGTAAGCAGCGATAATTGCCGCGACGGTATCTCGTTTATGTTATACGAGGTTACGCAACGCCCGCGGCCGGGCAGGCGTATTTCGTGTTAATTATCGGTAACGACTGCAATTACTCACGGAAAACTCCTCGTAAGGATCCCTCTTGCCGGTCGTTTCCGCGTGTCGTTTTACCCGACTCGCTCCGATTTCCCGCCAAACGATATAAACTTCCTTATTTTGTGCCAATTTGATGATACCGTTCTGTGCAAACCGCCGACGAAACTTTTATACGATCTACAAAGCATCCTTTTATGACGAGACAAATTCTCGCTCCAACTGTTAGACGGAACCCCACATATTGCATGGCACTGAATGAAATGCTTAGATAAACATGATATTTCTATTATTACTTTATATAATTTGTGTCGGCGCTTTGTGCACGTAGAATAATTAATTTATTATTAGTAATAAATTATTATTAATAAATTGTTATTATATTAACTAATAAATTGTTAATTTTATTAATTTTATCATTAATTTTTTGGATAATGTATAGATCGTGTGTTGTATGAAAACATATAATCTTCGCGATAACAATGTGTAGTATGAAAACAATTAAGTGCACCGCTAACTGCGTAAATCAATATAAATATTTTACATTATATTCGTATAGCTTTAGCTCGATACTTTTTTATACATGATGCTCGTTATCTTGAATGAAACATACGGGGTATTGTAACATGCACAACTGTATATGTATATGCAGAATGATACGATCCTACATCTCCAAACACTTAGCAATTTCGCGAAACAATAATCGCGTACGATCCAAATTTATTCTCCATGCGTACAATTAATACGTTTGGGCATTTTGGTACGAACGTTTTTCGGTTCCTATACATTGAAATCATCATTGTGTGCTTGCCATTTGGTCGGCTGCGTCTACTTTAATTGCGCGAACGATACACAGGAATGCATACATTCGTCCATATACGTGATTTCACGCGGCTATATGAATCCTCCGCTTTGGCATCGTGCATGTGTACATAAACTCCGGGCAGGTCGGGCTCAGCCGTGTATATTTTAGCGTCTGTGAATAATCAGCAATCAGCAGTAGCTGCGGCAATGGCGGCGGTAACAAATTGCACGTGTACACACACAAACTAGACATGCAAATTCGAGAAGCGCGAGTCTCGACCTTACCCGAATCCTAGCCTACCCGGCCATCCCTTTTGATCTAACGAGTCGTGAAATCGCTACGGGGAATCGAGCTATCGCTTTTCGGACGGATTGGATTATCTATCGCGAATTTGAAATATCTACCTACTGCTATTTCTTGGAGTGGAGATTTGTATAAGAAATTTTAATTTACCTATAAAAATGTGTCATTGATACACATATAATTAACAATATATAATAAACAATATATACGATATTTCGCGTATATATTGTAGCCTTTCTTATTAATAATTCAGCTATTTTTTTCTTTCACGCGGTATATTGTAAAAACCATATATTTTACAAAACAGTAAAACCAATATCTATATTATTACTTAATTTAAATAATATTTCATACAATTTTAATATTATTCATATTGCGATATATTTTCTAATAACTTATTATATAATCAGTTGCATAACTGACAATTGTCGTTCACTTTTGACTTGCATGCGATATGTTTAATTTTGCATTAAATATTCGCTCTTGTTTAGCTAGTTTGTCGTTAAATGTACCGATATATGTTCATGTTTCTATTATTATCTGCAACGTGTATTACATTTCTCTGATAAAACTGTAAATCGATATCAACGTCGTAAGCAAATGTACAGCGTGATGCTAATTCGCAAATTCGCTTCGATAAATCGTCACGGCGTATTTTCTGTGCGGTAGAGAATCTAGCAGAGATACACACAGAGCGATACGGAGAGCTAGAGCCGATGACACGGTTGGGGGATATAACGAGAAACGTAAACGTTTGCCTCAGCAAGCCATTCTCGAACGACAGCTCAAATGACGGTATATCTAAATTGGCGTCGAAATACTTTGCCAAGTCTCGCATAAAGTTTATCAGCTTCATCGAGACGCAAAGGTTCTCTCGATATTAATCATATAATTTTATACTCGTTGATTGATAATTAATTATATGAACTAAAAATGCATATCACACAGTTTTATATAGGGTACAAAATTATCATTAATGAGACATATTAAATGGGGTACCTATCATAATTGCTGGAAAATCAAAGATTTAGATATACTACTCTAATTTCCATTCTTACAAATAAGACTCCTTGATCGTAAGCACTGCATGTCCCATAGAAAGAAATTAAGACACGTCACCGTAAACAAATATCGAACACAAGAAGATCGAATTACGAGATATTTTTTTCATTGTTATTATCAGATTGACAGCGTAAATGTACCTATCAGTGCTGTGTAACAACCTCTTGGTAGATCGACTAAGGATCGTTTCTCATGGTTAAAGGTTCACGGCCCAGGTAGATAATTGACAGGCCCGTGCTCTGGGCCCATCGTTGAGAATAATTGGTGATCTTATCGGGAGATGTCTTGTATACGAATCGTGAACAGAGACGAAACGCAGTCTTCCTTCTTGAAGAATGGGCCGTGTAGGTGCTGATCAATCTGATACTGATCTGATTGCGAGGGCGCGGTCAGTCGAGCAGCTTTGGGAACAGGTTAACGCACGCTGACCTGTTTTAAATTCATGCTTTTCACAGATAAGATGATCCGCTTTCCGCATCATTTGCATTCGCGATTATATATACAGGTGTGTCGATGATTCACACTAGTTTCAGGTTGTGAGACAAAATCTTCTCAATTGGCTATGTCGTCATAGATTACGTAGAAATTGATTTGCGTTCCAAAAATTTCAGTTTAATTATTAAATCTAAATTGACATCAAGCTCTTTATAGTTGCATTATTGTATAGATTGTAGTTTATTCGTTGAGTTTGTTCATATATATGCACTCCGTTCTAGCACGAAATATGAAATATAGTAGGAACGTATTTTATGCACGTTTCCGAGACATAAAATAGGGATTTATAGTTAGTAATTTTCGTATCGAGAGTGGCGTGTGCATAATTGAATAAAAGTAGGATACAGAATGCTGATTCGAAGAAAACACGATAGCGCGTGGTTTCACGAACCGGTCGGAATTTGGGTTATTGTACGCGCGCAGAATTTCTTGGACAATGGTCTTCTGCAAGAGAGACAGGCAGATATGACTTGTCGTGCGGAGTACACTTGATATTGGTATCGATATCCGTTCTTATTACTCCAATAAAAATTGCATTCGATTTTTCGCGGGATTCCCGTCGCCGTTGTAAAAGACTTCGAGGAAGGATTATTCCGGCAATCGAATGTATCTTCGAAAGATGCCTTTTCGGAATTGCTTCTAGATACACTTCGAACGATCTTTTCAGTTTCCGCTGCCATCCACCGTTAGTCAAGTGCAACCGCAATTCGCACGCAGCGCATTCCTACGGGCGGTTTTATGATCTCCGCGGAAGTAGAGACGTGGATTCCGGGCGTAATATGAACTTTTGATGTACTCGCTACTCCTCGGAACGGCAACTGCAATTGCACAACATACAACGGAGCTTACGTCGTCCGGCCGAATATCGGTGCCTGAAAGGCGGCAGTTTATTGGCGGATAGATCGCATTACTTCGACAGTTAATCTAAATGCCGGATAAAATAAGGGTGGGGAATCTCGAAGATGAAACGGAAGAAGGACCGCGTTTAAGGTTCACTGACTGTTTTATATTTTGCTGTGAATTATGGGACATAAATATTGTGGTGACTGTCGCACAGCACGATATCGAAAATTGTTATCGAAACGCGAAGTATTTCCACGCGAAAGAGTTATGATTCGAAAGTGTAGTGTATACTTAAATTCACTATTCAGTACAGATATTCAACAGCATATTATTCAGGCAATTATATAATGGGGTAATCTATGTTAATGCAATAATTATGACTGTGCCTGTTCGTATAGAAATTTATTTTTCGTGATTTTTAATATTCACTTTGCAGAATTCTTTAAGCAATTGAATAATGTAGAATGTACATGCATGATATATAACAAAATTTATTATTTTATACTACCTCACTTATGTTTAAAATAGAGAATCGTTTCATCTTACTGTGCCCCTCAATTAATTCGTGCTCCAACAGCTGCGACGGTTTTCTCGTTTCGTGTCGCGCAAATGCAATTGCATGTCTGTGACCGAGCGCGTGCGCTCGATTGTGTATGCTCCATTATTTCATCGCGGTTGCACATTCGCGTTAAAACACACGTGTACCAAGTTTTACGATGCAAATCATGCGAGGCATGGCATGAATTCTGTCATACCGTTGTGCCAGTGATCGCGGTTTGTGCGAATAACAAATTTCAAAATTACGTTTTCAATCCTTTCCAAGCTCATTGTCAGTTTAATTGAGAAGTATTGTCATGATTTAAGCGGATAAAGTTGTACATTTTAGATGTGCTTTATATTCGCTCATCAGATTTCCGCAGCGAGCACACGATATAAATTGCGATGCCACCTTGACACGGTGATGTCCATCTCCTCAGAAACTACTTTGCCCCATGAAAGGGGTCCATCGGTCGTGTTCGCCGATCCCGTCAAGTCCATCGCGGCACGATTATCCGAGAGAGAAAGATTATTTCGCTTATTCTCCAATCGCGGCGCCCCGCTTCTTCTTACTCGCTAGCTTTCTTCGGGATTGCTGGCAGGGCTGAAAAGTGGCGATGGAAAGGTCGCTCTTTCGCGAGCGCCTATCGGACCCTCGCGGCTGCAGGCGCAGCTGTAGACGTTCTCAGGATGCGGAAGACGCGGAAGAGCGGAGCGAACGGGCAGGAGAGGACAATGAAATTGAAATGGCGAAAGCGGATCACAGAATAGGTTGGCTTAACAGGGGGTGGCGGCGGAGAGCGAAGCAGGTCGCGCAGGACGAGAACGAGGGGGCTAATCCGCGCGGCTACAGCACTGTCTGCGAACGCGTTCGTGCATGCGCGCGCGTCTCTTGCTCCACGAAATTAATTTTAAATCGTAATATCTTCGTCGAGCAATCAATATCAGTTCGTGGAAATTTGCCCGTTACACGAACTCGGGTAATTACCCCTATCCATCGGGGGGGGGGGGGAATTTCGCGGCAGTATTAATAGCATCTGTTATTATTAATTGATTTTTTTGTACGATAAGCGCGAACCGCGCTATATCAGAATTTCTATATTGACGATATAGCTTATAGTTTCGCTGATTGTGATTTTTGACCGCAAAAGTATACGAGCAAGTGTCTTGGTTTTCATGTATTAATATTTCGTCCGCACTTCACGGGGTGATTGGATTTGCTAACACGGGATTAATTATTACAAATTTGTTGTAACTCGAATTATTTGTAAATTGAATACGAGGATTGTGTTTCGTATATTAACTGGTCTAACGCTGCACGGGTTTTCGTAGTGTAATTGGTAATTCAGATGCAGTGAGCAATCGTTACAGGTATATTTTCATCTGCGGAAACAGGGAAATAGTTTTAACCAGTATGTTACGCAACAGACGGAAAAAAATACGCGGACGATGATGGAAAGAAAAAAGAAAGAAGAGTTTGTCTTGAAAGTTTTTTCTCCCTTCGACATCGTTTCCCTTTATCTCGTTCGCCTTTCGTACTTCTATTTCAGCCCGTACAGAGAACAGCCGGTTCTCGACATTTTCCTACGAAGAGTTCTCGCGAGGACTTCTTACTTATCGATGTGGAAACACCCGCCGAGAGATGAGAGAGGGCGAAAGAACATAAAGGAAGGAAGGATGGTGAATGGCAGGAGGAAAAGGGAAAGGGGAAGGCGGCGAAAGAGAGAAAGAGAGAGACGAGAGCAGGGAAGAAGAATGACGAGTATAGGGAGAAACAGGATGGCACCAGCTTGCTCGAACGACCAAAACACTTGAGAGTGGGACGAGTAGAGAGTCGGTTGAGGGGGAGACGTCGCGACTCCCCGGCACGAAAACTGGAAAAAAGCATCTGACTTTGGAGAAAGGCGACGCGGCAGGTTCTCCATGTTCCTCGTTCCCATCCGCGCTTTGCTCTCGATTTTGCTCCCTTCTGCATCTCTATTCCTCTCATCTCTTTCGTTCCTTCTCCCTCTTTCTCTCTCGCCTCTCATTAGGAGAAACTTTCATCGGAAGTTCTCTCTGCAGGCGCAGTCTGCAACACTGGAGACAGCAGTGCGAGGCGGAAGCGAGTGCAGTGTAGTATTTATTTCAGCCCCTAATGAGTTTGCAGGGCGCTCTTCGTACACGCACACGCTGATCGCCGCCGCGCCGCACCGCGCCGCGACGCACCGTACTCGGTTCGATGGTGCGCGGAGTGGCGCGGCGAGACGCCCGTCGGACGGTCGGCTGGCTTCGCCAAGTAGAAAACGGAGCTTAAGTTTTCGTTTCCCACATGGAAGGAATCGGTATATACGCGCCGACTGGCTTTTTGGCATTTTCGCCGTGAGCCGTTTCTCTTTTTTCCGCGAGTCGTTTACGCCGCGCGAGTTAAAAGGGTAAGCGGCTCTCTCCCCCTTTCGGCACACCTCCCCTCTCCCCGCTTTTACCGAGTGTTTCTCTATACACCTTTCGCCGCTGTCGTCGCCGCCACCGCCATTCCCTTCCATTCCTCTCTCGTGAATTTCTCCGCGCTCTTTTTGCGCGGTACTTAAACGCAGAAAGAAACGAGGCCGTTAAAATGTTCCGCCATGCACAATTTATCATGGGCTGCGAATGGTAAACGCACGCCCGGGCTCGTCTCAAAGTCCAGAGAAAAGAGACGCGGCTTAATAATGTTCCACGTTACAGAGAGCGTTACCGGAGAGAGCGAGCCCAAGCCTGGGCGTGCACCAAGAAAGGACCGCCGCTACTTTTCTCGCGCGCGTTCGTTAGAGACGCGCGGACGAGAACGCCACGATGAACTCCTTTTCTTCATTCTTTTATAGACACTGCCGGCATCTCCTAGAGCCGCGTTGCGCCGCGGGAAAGGGCAGAATGCGGGCGGAAGTTTCGAAAGCGTCTGGATACGTGCCTTTAAACTCGGAACGTTTACGGATAACTCGTAAAACAGATGCGCTGGCATTTCGAAGCGCATAAAGAAAACAATAACAGGTGAAATACGCGAGCTTCGTACGTAAATATGAATGCGTTACGTTTTTACTGCGAACGATACGTGTCGATAGGTCTTTTCGGCACCTATGATATCTAGAATTGAAATAAATATTGGAAAGTATGAAAAGAGAAAGAGAGGAAGGGAGAGAGAAAACGAAAGTCATAAAGACTTTTTAATTAATTTTGCTATCAGCAAATTGCGCGTATTAAATTAGATGCATGTATTATGCAGCGTGAATAACACGGAGGATGATTCAGTCGTTTCTAATTGTCGCGAAATACGACGGCATGTGTCAAACACCGACTGCGACTGTTGCTTCTCACTTATTCACGTTCAATCGACTTTGAAGGTCCGAAGGTCGCGTCGACGTTTAATCAGCTTACGCTTAAATCCCTTTAAGGACTTAAGTCCTGCTTTCGTCGCACGGAGTTATCACGCAAGCTCAACTACTTGACCAAGGCTAGTAAACGTACTAAAGCGGCAGTAAAGTTTTCGCGGATTAATTGATGCCCTGTGTAGATGGTCGCGTCGCTTTTCGTACGAAGTTGAAGCACTCCAACACTTCACCGGTGCCACGGGCGAATGGCTGATAAACTCTTCAATTGATGATGTTTAGGTAACTATGCGCAAAAATAAAAGCGTAGGTATAACTATACTAAATTAGGTATCAGCTTAATAACATAATAATATATGATCCTAAAATAATCGAGTACTGAATAACGGAGAAAATGTTTGATTATTAAGTAAGTAAAATACATCCGGATATATGTGGGCTCTTATATTTGAAAAATTGTTGTAATATATTTATCTATTAATGGCAAGAAATTGACGGAGATAACAAGAATGTTGTTAAAAACAGCTCTATTTTTAAATTATTTATGGTTAAAATGTAATTTAGTTGTGCACATACTCGGTTACTTTCGATCGCGCTGAGCGTATACGTGGGTAGGTATTTGTTTTAATTAATAAATAATTGAAATAAAACAAGATATATCGCGATTAACGCACATGAAACTACGACTGTTTCTCACTGTTATCGATGCGTTCAACAAATCGTATCGTATGTACTTTCAATACTTTCGAAAATAACTATATCCGGATGCGTCCATCAAATGTGCAAATAATTTAGAAATGGAGATGTTCTCGAAAATGAGTTGTATTTTACAAATATATATTCAGTCACATCACCAATTATTAAACAATTTATATATAGAATAACGAACAAGCTATTGTCGAGTCTGATTTTTTTTCTTATTATAGATATTATTACATCGAATTTATAAATTCTTTTATCTCTAAAATTTGTTTTTATCTCTATTTGATCTAAAATCTCTCCTGTAGCGAAGTGACAATAGGGCAAATTTTTTTTAGCGAGTTCTCGCATTTAGCGGCACAAACCTACGTGATTTTCCGCAGCATTCGTCGAGCTTGTCGAGCTTTGCGAGGAAAGCTGAGGCGAGTTTGACCCGATCCCTTCGTTGCCGTGTTTACTTTGGAGTGTTCGTTATCGCTCGCTAATTGAGCCCTTGACGCGGCAACATTTACGCGATGTCTGTGCAGCCACGTAGTAGAGCATAGCTCTTGCGTTGCAGGTTGCTCTTTCTGCTCTTTCCCCCTAGCTTGCTCCCCTCTTTCCCTCTTCTCTCTTTCTCGTCACTGCCGTCCGTTTCCTGTATCCCCGTTTGGCTGTGTTCACTGCCAATGCCACCAGAAAATCGGCGGTAGCGACACCGACAGCGCTAAAGACAGCCAGTGCGGTACCGACATCGCTCATTTACTTTGGCTCGCTTCGCAGAGTCGGATTTAATTACTGGATTTGTCGTGGCGCGCGCGGAAGAGCGTGACAGACGCGGAATGGCTGGAACGGATGGTTTGCATTATGGTTCCGTCGCGAAACGTAAACGACAAAATTTATTTCGCTCGCGATACTCGGATGTCTCGGTGAACGAAGATCGAAATGACGCTCTGTATGCGTAACGAAAGATTTATTCGGTTGCTTGCTTTAAATTTGTTTCGCTTAGGAAGAAACAGCAAATGTAATCTCAGAATGATAATCATCATAATTATAATTTAGTATAAAAAGATCTGCAATATGGAGAGTTATGGTAGTTTTATTTATAACATTGTTGTATATGTAGAGAAAGAACAAAAGATACCAGCGTATTGACTTCAGTAGAATTAGTTGTGTAGTTTATTTTAGCGGTTTGTTACATCATGTTTTGTAGCAACATGTCAAATTTCATCTCAGATAAGTAGTTTATGAAAAAAAAATATATATTCATGTGTTGTAAAATGCGAAATTTAGTTGAAAAAATGCTGTTACCGGTATGTGTATGTGGAAATATTTAAATATATAGTTTTTAGAAAAAAAAACTTTTTTGTTTAGAGTCTCAGAGATATTAACGATGCACAACAGAGTAAACAAATAAACCAAATGGTAAAATTCAGACGTATTAATTGAGACACAATATAATAACTATTCTTGTTCACATTTTTGTACAAACTACTGGTTATTTATTTACTATGTTTACTTGTACATGAAGTTACCAACGAATGCAGCTGTTGTCGATTTTCCAGATGCGTTTGCTTTCAGCCTTTATTTTCGCTATACGAACTGAAAACGTTCCGAAGTAGGCAGCGTTGCGCCATAGACGACGAGAAACAAAGCCGCGCGAGACAAAATACGGGAGAAAGAGTTAGGTACCGGGACGACTTTTCTTCGTAGCGAGTCCACGTATTTTCGAACAGAGTCGGGCGTAGTGACCGGAAGTTCGTCGCAACGGGTTTCTCGAGGGGCCATTCCGATGATGGATCGCAACTCTTGCGAAAGTTCGGCCTCGAGCCGCGCGGAAGAGAGACTCCGAGGGAAGAAGTACTCTTTAAGGTATTACACGGTGTCGATTCGCCATGATTTCGGGAACTTTGAGTCACCGGCAGAGACAGTCTTTGTTCTAATGTACCGAGACCTCTGTACAACAACACATCTCGAAATAAAAAACGAGAAAATACTTTTCTATTGTACTATCGCGTTTCATGTAGTATAACTAGAATAATATACGAATATAGAAGATAATATTTAGAATTAATATAAGTTTCTTAAACTTATAATATCAAACATGTTTTCATCATACTTAATTGAGTTATACACAAGCGATCGATGAGATATTAATTGAGCGGTGATGCAAATCGCGATCGCGATATATCGCTCACAACAGACCTTGAGTACTTCTTCTCGTTATCGTCATAGACGGGAGAATGGCTGCGTTTCCGCGGACGAGTCGCCGGAGGAGGTGCCGGTCGGCGCGATAGGTCGGTATACGCTTCGTATCAGAAAATGATGATGCAGCCACGCCGTGTGATGAAAAATGGCGGGTTCGAGTGAAGTCACCGGAATGAAATGCATGGATTGGTTTAGCCCGGGGCGCCTGCCACGGAACTGGCATAGACAGCAAGTGATGGATTACCAGAGCACGGCCGTTTCGCGAGTTCCCTCGGCATGTTCGCGCTCTGAAGACTCTCCTCGTCTCCCTTGCCCTTATGCTTCGTACGTCACTCTGACGTATTCTACCAACACGCTCTCTCTCGCTCCCTCTCTCTTCCTCTCGCTTTCTCTCTGTTTCTCTCTTCCTTCATGTAGTTGTCAAGATTTCTCCCGCTTGCGCGTCAAGGTTAGATACGCACGAGTATATATTTGAAAATTTATCATATTTATATATTTATCATTGCAGGAAAATTTATAAATTATAAACGTAAAACGATAAACATGTTAAATTTTAGCTAGAATATTTGCAGCATTATCCATGTTCGAAATTATGATAGCGGATAGTCTAGTAATAGCGTTAAATTGAAAATTCATAGCAGATACCGCGACGTTTTATCGATTTTCTTCTTAACTTCCCGGTGCATCGTACCGAAACTTAAGCCTTTCTCGGAGGTGCTTCGTCGAACGATTGTTTTGAAAACTTGTTGATTTTAAACATAGATAGGATCAAAGCTAAACCGTTATTTTGCAATGCTCGCGGTACATCATGAACTTACAATTAGTCCAACCATCCATAACAATTCTGAGAAGCCAATAGATCTATTGTCTCTGTTCGCTGTTGCCAGGGGCTTAAAGTCTCTGGTATGTTCTAGAACATTGTGGGTATAAAAAATACCGGAACTTTCTTGAGTCGTTCAGTCGTCAGTCAGTCATTATTTTCTTTCGATCGCGAACAATTTAACAGTGAACAAAAATGTAACTCTAAACGAATTTGATCTAAAACACTCTCACTATTCGGTCTACGCGCAATTTCTTTATCCTAAACCTCGTGTGAATTTGTCGTTTTCTTTCTTTTTGTATATTTTGGTTATGTAATAAAGTGACGCGTCACGCTTACATCTTTGCATCTGTCAGTACGTTTTTCCACATTATCTCCATCTTTCTTCGTCACGTCTCATCGCAAACAATCCATTTCTTGTAATAATCAATCGATACGAGTCATAATTATTGGATTGGTTAATTGAATTATTGGATTACCACTTGAGTTGCTTCATACATTACTTCGATCATTAATTTGAGATATGTCTCTTGTCTTCTATACTTATAGTCAATCTCGAAGACTTTATATTTGATCCAACGATGAAATTCATTTTTACTATTTATAGTCCTCTCTCCTTGCTTCGTCTTGACATGATTATATCACGTTTCTTTATGGACCCTTTACCAAAAATTTCTACGTCCTTTGAAAGCATTCTCGCGTGTCTTATGCACGTACACGCGCGTGGAGCAGATCGATTACGTCGCCCTTCTTTATTTAGTACCCTCGTGAAACGATTCACGAGTCGCTCGTAAATTTGGCAAAATGCTCTGCTTGCAGATGTTCATTTTGACGCGCTCCACTAAACGTGATGTCGCGTTGACATCCTATCTCTCCTTTTAGGCACAATGAAATTCACGTGCTGCCGAAGTATGGAGTCGACCCTTCCTGCTCCTTGAAGAAATTTCGGTGAATTCGTTGTGGCTCTTTTGCCTCGACATTTCCCTCTCTCGAACTTGACATTCGCCTTTTCATCATGGTTCCTCTCGATGCGCCGATTCGTTTTGATCGTTCTTCCATTAAAACAGTTTCCTAGCCGTATTCGAATATGCACACCCTTCCTTTGAAGTATGTCTACGTTCTTAAACCCTCAAAGTATCGCGTGTGTGTGTTGGACAGTTATCATACAAAAATAAATTTTAATCAAGTTCCGCGAACGTTCGTATTAATATCATCCTTTAAAACTTTTATATATTTATTATTATTACATTATAGTTTGCTGTTATTTATTATTTTAACACTCAAATAAATTAACTTTATGTTCATATATTTAACATACTTTGTTCCAGTTCATTGAAATTAAGTGTATTAAATTTACGCATGCATAACCGATTGCACGCTTAAATATTTAGCAGCAACCCGTTGAACTAGAAAACATATTTCACCGGTACATAGTCTGGTCGCAATTTCTCTTGGAGAAAACTTTGTTCATTTCGTAGTGACCGCTTATAGCTATTCGCGAATACGTTTTACTCGACGACGTCCAAGACGTATGGTCATTTGCGACACAGGTCGAATTGTGTCCCCTTTCGTAAAAGTTGAAGCAAATTTCTCGTGCGAACTACAAAGACTCGGTTAATGTTTCATGTCGTGTCGGTCAAACTTTTCAAGATTGACGTTTATTTTCTCATTGACGCCGTTTCCGATCGTTTTGATCGCTCATCCTCGAAAAATAATCATTCTTTTGCACATACATCACACACACATCACACACACGCATGCTCGCACGCGCACGCGCGCTCACACACACACACACACAGTGGCTATTTCAATCGGTTCTCTCTCGACCGCGGTATCCCTCAGCGGAAGACCACTTTGACGTTATCTCGCTCGAGCGAGCTAGGGTTATCTCGTGAAAGCGGCTTTGAAGGCTCGCGCGTAAATAGGCACCTCGAATAAATGATGACGCTGGAACAGGACGGAGGAAGATGAGACGGGGAGGAGCAGCCGCATTACGAAGATATCGCTTCTTCTTCCTTTGTACGGCGAAGTAGCGTTGTAGCATCTACGGGGAAAATCCTCGTGCGGTCGAGCAAAGGCGGAAAAGGATCGCTTATCGGCTACCCAGCGCAAAGCAGCGCGAATTTCACGTGAGAAGAGAAGTAATGGAGTGACGAGAATGATGACTTAAATAACTCGAATGATAGATGTGATTGAAATCTTTCTTTTCTGTTTTGAATCAGTATCATATAATTGTACGGAAAATCGACGAGATTAGTGGTTAGATATTAATTGTCTGGATAAAATTAAATAAAAGCTGAATCAACAGCAAACTGGGAACTCCCGTCGCGTCGTCGATTGCGAGAAATTCCATTAATTATTAATTGACAAGTTTGTGTTCCATAGGGCGGAGGTAGGTGAAAACTTTCATATCGGCTGTAATTGCGATTTATATAAGTTGTCGATGAGATGAGGGGTTTCTCTCCTTCGGTCTTCCCGATCTGTCTTGTTCTTTCCATTTTATTCTTCGCGAGCGATTCACTCCGCTAACTCGTTCCGTTACTCCTGAATGTTTTCCTGATCGGAAAGCCGATCGTGTCATCCGATCACAAGGAAGCGCGTAGAATTTCCTTAAAAAATGTCAAGGGCATGCGCAATACTTGTCGGAGAAGTGCAATATGATCTGGTTTCAACCTTGATCGCGCGGTAGGTAGGGTGACTCTTGCGGAAAGATTGCATATCTACGTTTACAAGTATAAGTGCAGGCAGGCATCTATTATGCACGATAGCGATTTAATTTACTTGTCGTTATGAGAACGGCAGCATAAACACATGATGACAGAATAATGTCGATATTAGATATCACGGTTCGATACGACGTTAGCATAAATTAATAGTACAGCTACGTGCGCAGCAAGAAATACCGTACGAAGCTATGTTCAAAAAACTCGACATTTTATATTGAGATATCGCATCTTAAATGCTTTACGAAATCAGATGAATTTAATTTTCATACCAATATAATGAAATTTTAACATGATAACTGGCAACTGCCATATAATAACGATATATAAAGTTGATGTTTTATAACAGATATTTTATAACAGATCCTATATATATCGCGCGTTTACTCGTAACATTCCGTAACACAGCGCTTAAAAATATTATGGCTCGATAAAGATCGCTTCGAGCATAATTTTGCAGTTATGCTCTTCGATAAACTTCCGTCGACTTATCGCCTCGTAAATATTATTGAGTTTCGACCGATAATTCAGTTGGCAGCCGATGTGTTAAGCGTACAGGTTTTACTCGTCAGAGTCGCTTTAATTCCGCCGGGTAAATTCATAGAAATTTGTCCGAAATTATCTCCACTTGCGGCACTCGATGAACCGCAAAGTGATGCGGACGCATAACTTTCGAAAGTGAAGTTTCGCGAATTTCCTGCCGCCATTGGCGCGGCTCTTGTAACCACCAGAAAACGAGGTGGTTGCGAAGGGTGAGAGGAAGGGATCGAGGGAAGAGTAAGCTCGCGCGCGGAGTTTCCGGAGTGATACATCAAAGTAGATAAGTAGTCTAGCACGCGCGCACACGCTCAATGCACCAGGTGGGTTAACGTGCAAGATAACGCAGAGTACACACAACTGTACGCGCTGTAAATACGCGTGTACACATGGATAATGTAGGTTGTTGCGAGCACTCAAACTAGCGCGCGAGTCGGGCGCGATACGTTGCTGATGTACTTTCAAACGTTATTAAAAGTTAATAACCGTCGATCGCGCGCTACAAAGATTGCGCGGAAGCATTTCGTTGAGATCTTTAGGCAGGCAGTTTACTATACTGATAAAAACAATTGGACAGAGGTTGCATGGAGAGCTTTTCCATACACAACAGCTCTTCATTCCTTTAATATCAATTCTTAGTTTCTCGTCGACGGTATGTTTGTAGGTCAAAATGCATCAGTGTAATTTGATAATTATAACAATCATTAGACTGCATTCTGCGAATGTCATCGTGCAATAGTAGCTGGGGATTCCGTGGTATACTAACGCGACAAATTAGGTCGATCTTCGAGGCAGAAGTGCACGTCCTATCCGAGTCAATAATGCTGGTCGTGTACCGCCGAGATTGCCAAAGGCACGTTCACCGGTGTCAGACGGTTGGCGTAAATGCCGGTAGGTATCGATATTCTCTGCAAATATACTGGGAGATAGTCGAAGGATACGCTTCTCTCTCTAGGATCGCGACCCGGTATGACTGTTACATTGACGAGAAAAGCCATTCTATTATATGATTATAAGTACATATGCCATTCTATTATATGATTATAAGTGTGCATGTGTGAATATATTATGTGTATAAAAGAGTAGTTTCATGAAGAGAACAACGGAACGAAAGGATGAGAAAAAAATAGATCACATAAAAAGAAATTGGATATTATATTAAAATGCCATTAATTTATTAATTAAATCTATCACTTTATTGATCATCTTGCAACAGACTCAAAATATTTTTCATAAAAGAGAAGTTGAATTAAGTATTCAAATATATTTTTTTACATTTAAAACAAGAATGAGAATGCCCTTGGATGTAGCGTGAGAATGTCTGCAGATGTAAACGTTAATACGGCGTATATGATTCCGTTCGAGGCAGTCTTTGGAGGATTAACAGACTTATTTAGACGTTTGCTGCCAGGTGCAGCTATAACGTGCGGCAGGTGATGCGATCGCTTCGGGACTTTTCACGGTCTTCAGCCAGCGCATATATGGATGAACGAGATACTCTTGAGCGTATACGGGTCGTCCTTGTAAAGACCAGATTGTAATCATAAGTATTCTCGATGCCAGATTATTTCAAACATCACGATTCCCATTAAATGTTTCCTAAAAGGATTCTTTTCAGATTCGGTATAATTAATTAATACCGTACAAAGTTGCGTTCTTGAAAATTTTATTTTATCTCTTTTTTTGTATTAAGTGAACAACAGACATATCATGACTGTATTTAGAATATTTTTTTTGTTAAAATACTGAAACGTCATTACTTCGGACATTCGAAGAAATCACGTAATCCGCGATATCATTAAATTAATGCAGTGTGATTTTATGAGAATGATCCGCGCGGAGTATAACGTATGACGATCGACCTTTTGACGCGCGGCTTCGACCGGAGACATTCCGCAAACGTCATCATGAAGCAGATCCTCCGACGCCGATCTTAAATCGTCAGATACACACCTTAACGCTACAATCGCGCGCGCGATAATCCCTCATCAGGAGGGAATGTCACACAGCCGGAGCTGGAGCAGCCCGCAATAACTTTACTGGCGTATTATACGGCCAAGGCATCCATAAACGTAGATAATCGTATCCCTCGCACGACGAAACACACGTATTCCGCGACGATGCACTTCCCGTTCATGTCCATCAAGTCTCGGGGCGCTCGCTCGACGTTATATCGGTACTTGCCACGGCATGGGCATGCTTCAACGAACCTGTCAAGCGCACACCTTATTCCACTGAGCCTCGTAGTTTAGGATAACGAGTTAAATTTAAGCGCGTACGTGGCGCCGCGATTTGACTCTTGTGGGATTTATACCTTGAGCGATAGCAAAAAATCAAAGAAATTTATAGATTCACAGAAGTAATTGGATTAGTTACGTGATATTTCGCACAAATAGGATTTCATGTAACAATATCAATGGACAGCAATACGTGAAAAACGATATACCTATATGTGTACATCTGTACATGTATGTAGAATAAAATTATGTAAAATGACACTAAGCACTTCGTGTCAGGCATAAATGATCATCAGCTTATCATACATTTTAGCAGTGTATACTGACTCAGGCATTCGGGCATTCGGTAATCCGGACTTGTTACACGGCTGCTTGCGATCGTAAAACCAGCGGCGGAGTAAACGGCATTGGATTACGTGACGTCTTATGAACCCGGCGCGTTTCGAAGACCGCTATAAATATATTATTAAAAGTTTCCCATTTTACAAAGAGAGAGAGAAAGAGAGAGAAAGAGTCAGCGTCCTGAGTTAATCGAAGGTCGGAGATCGTGCCATGTTGAACGCTTTTTTCGAATAACGTCGGTTTTAGCGGGGAATCTATAAGTCATGGGTTATCCAGTAACCGACCGTAAGCAAACGAGCTCGAAACCATAAAACCTAGAAGAAATAGAACTGAGACGTCGGTCGACACTTATCGCTGTCATTTACGAGAACGTATCGCGGGAAAGGGTTACCGATGCTTAAAACCTAAATCATCGAAATTTACGGCGGATATTCGTCAACTGTAATTCGATGCACGACGATTGAGCGAAAAGGGGGAGAGATTAGGTGACATCTCTACGCTCGGAGCAACTCGATGCACCGCCGCCGCCGTTACAGTCAGAGAGAGAGAGAGAGTTTCATATTACACCGCGTTAAGGAGTTTTCGTGATGGGTGGCATTGCTTTAACGAAACCCGAAAGTATTTCCTCCGCATTGACGTAATTATATAGTGACGTATAATCAGGTCTCGCGAATGCCGTGTTCTCTCAAAACGTTAATGACAAAACTTTGACGGACTGTTTTTCAGAGCGACATATAGCTTCTACTATATTTACACAGTTTATAAAAACTTTTGCTTGGCACATCATCATTATTTCTTGGTCATAATCGTACTATGTTCTATGTAACTTTTTTACAGAGATATATGTGTGCTCGACATTTGCATAATATGTCATTAAAAGTGATTAATTTTATTTAGGGGCAAAAAGTAGAAAATTGATTTAAATAGTACACTATCTACAATATTCGGAAAAATATTAACTTTTCTCAAATGTTTCTAATTAAACGTCGAATATATTGAATACAATTTGGTTTCATACTTATGCAAGTTTTAAATGTTGCAACATATGTATATATTTTGTACAAACTATACACAATTCTCTTGTTGAATCGTTGAATCCCTCCCTCGTACATGTTTTCAGTGTCTGCATGATCGATCAGGAATGAACTGGGGCGATCGCAATCGTTTCCCGTTTACGTTCGTCCTGGTAAGATCTTCACGCCGTTGAAAAATATTCACTACGTGACGAGTAAACCTTAGCCGATTCGTTGTTCGTAGAAAATCCTGGATCTTGCGGAAGATAAACCCGATTTCAACTGCATACACACGCTATATGCCGGATTTAAATTGCTAAGATACTTCGATTGATCGCGATACTTTAAAATGCAATCGAAGTTTTCTTTTGGAGTTATTTCTGGTAGGTGTTAATTGACATATAAGTGAACGAAATAGATTACTGTCAATATATCAAACCGTATAATCGACATATTATAAATATTAACTTTAATTATAAAATGAAAACTAATTATAATGTTAAGTAATAAATTTACCGTTTTGAAATGTCTCATCTGAGTCTAACGAATCCGAAACTAGTCATAGCTAAAATCTGATATGATGAGATCCTCCTTATCGGAATTAAAGATAAAGAATTCATACTATTTTTAATCGGACTTTTGCTATAATGATGATAGAAATCGGAACTTTTAACAGACATAAATTATCGATAAAGTATTAAATTTGAAGCTGGATTTCAAGTTAAACTAGCATTAATGATGAAATTAGAACGAATTCAGTTTCGTCGCACTGCGGTATCAGTTTCTTATTGATATAAGTCCAATTGTTCGGTGCGTTTGAATATAGCTGTACCAAATGGCAGCGCGAATATAGAATACAGCTGGAACGTTTAATCGAGATTACTTTACTTTTCATTTATGCCGGAAAATCTTTACTCGGCTTCCCTGAGGACCGACTGACCTCTCGTAGCGGCACGAAAACTGCGGATCTCGCGGGAGATAAACTCCACGTAGTTGGAGCGTATACTATATACACACAAAGTGCCGGGTTTATATCGACTTGGTGTATACGTATCGTCTTACGTGGAACGTTAAAGCCGCGCCGGGTAAACGCGGAATCTCGCTCTCCTTCGTCGAGTATCGCTTACACGCGACCGTATAAACGGGAAATGACGGGGTACTACGAGGCAAACTGTGCACTAGCGCTTTTTCCCTTCGCAAATTCCCGTTTCCACGTCCATCAGAATATCTTTGTCTTCTTCTTCTCTATCAAAGCACGACGAAACTTCACAGACTCGTATTTCCTTGGTCCATAAGCGCATCAATCCTGCTTGCTGGATTTTTTTCAAATGTCAATTTATTATTTTCTTTTTAAATTAAAAAACGTCATATATAAATAATATAGCTTTATATAGTTTTTCTACAGTTATCATTATTTATGAATTTCATTAAATCATCTATTGTACATTTTTGCATTATGATACTTATTTCAGCAAAATGTTTGCATTTAATTTTTTACGATATTTAATGAGTACATTTTATTTGGAATAAAATGTCTTGACTTACCTTGACCAAACCTCGGTTTCTTCAAATCACTTTTCCAGTTTTGTCAAATAATTCTATCTATTTGTGAGACAATTTAAAAAAAAATTTGTTTTACGACAAATATTTTCAAGAGACAAAAGTCGTTTGGCAATTCAAGACAACTGAAATGTCTGGAAAAGGAATGTACGTCACGACATACGCAAGAAGACAAATTGTAAAGGAGATACGACACAGCACGTATATCACTGTCGCGCCAATGTATTTCAGTGGCCACGTGTCAATTTAAAATTTAATACTTACCTCGGTCGTATTATTGATGCGCGAGACGCACAGTAAAAATTATTTAGGCAGTAGTAAAAATTGTAATTCGGTTACCGCCTATAGCAGTTTTTCAAGTGCGCACATAAAATTTGACATAAAGCTCTTTCGCCCCTATTTATCTGCAACCTCTGGTTGCCGAACTTTACGGTGGTTATAAAAAAATGGTTTCGATCCACTTACAGACAAGGCGATAAATTTTTGGTTCCCGCCAAAGTGCTCCCATCGTGAGATTACCTTCTCGGAATATCGCGAGGTTACGGGTTTGTTTCCTCGCGTCATATAATATTTTCGTCTTTTCCGAAAGACGTCGGAATCGTAGCTTGTTTATCGAGCCTCTCTGCTTAAATCGTGCATTTAAAATGATTCAGTTGGTTGACCCGGTGTTGCGCATTTGTGACGTTACGGCGTGACGTTTCACGAAGAAAATTGCAAAGAGGGTCTCGATATGGAGGGTGACTTGCACCAGGTGTCGCGACAGTTACTTTTAAAGGGGTTATTTCGAGGGTAACTACCATGAAGTGCACCCTTTCCCTACGTGCAACTCGCCACCCTCGCGACTTCGTGCGAAATTATTATATGAAGCAATTTTTACGAACACTTCCTTTGTCACCCGAATTTACTTGAACTTTGTTTGATAATCGTAGCGAAAAATCTCAACGGTTAAGTAAAAAAAAAATGTCAGCGTAATCTGCGTTCGTATCACCTTCATTTCAACTTAAGCTTTAACAACACCATTTTGAAATTCGTATTGTCTTCTACCCTTTCTACTGAACATATCTCGTATTGCCGCATTTAAAGATGATGAAAATTCTAATTAGAATTGGTATATTATGAATTTATTCCATGTATAAAGATGTATCTATAAAATTAAGAGAATCAAGATACAACGTTGAGAGCTTCGGCGCTAATGAATTGAGGATGAAGCGTCCTTTATGGGCACTCTCCTCTTTTTATCTCTCTCTTTTGCTCAACATTACCAAGAAGAATCTAGCAGCTATGATTTTTTCAACTGTTCTTTTTAGCGGCAGAATAATTTGAGCAAAAAAGCAATATCATAAAAAAAGATACAATTGGACTCTATACGAATAAAGAAGGAAGAAAACGAGTAAAGAACAAAATAAAAAAAAAGAAGAAGATGTAAAATTTATCAAAGTGGAAGCACACAAGAAGTGGAAGAGAGACGTTTCTCTTCATCAGAAATCAATTTCTTGAAGACAATAAAGCTATAAACTCAAAGGATAATATCGACACTACGTGATATACGAACAGGATAAGAATTATAGCGACGGGAGAGACACTGAAGCGCCCCGTTAATATCATAAAATCTCAAATTAATTACAGCCAGGATGTGTACTGGCTTTTTCAGGAGCCATGAACGAAACTCGCGAAAAGCTCGCAATGAAAAAGTCCAGCCGGATTATCTCGCGTCCATAGACGCTGAACGCAAACAGAGTAAATAATTAATCACCGTCCGCCAACCGCATAAAAGATAATTTACTTGCAGCAGGCGGTTTGACGCATCAGCGCGACCAAATTGTTGCGGTCAAAAAAAAAAAGAGATGGTAACTAGAATACATTCAAATATATCACGTTATTCCCAATAGATTCATCAACTTTAGCTTTTCAAAGACTCGACTGTGACATATATCACACAAACAGTTCGTGTTATTCTCTTCGGTTTTATTCCCTTATGCACGATCGATGATGTTAAGACAAGGAGTAGCATTCGACATGCCTAGCCTCTCGCTGCCAAGGGAAACGAGTATAGAAGAAAGGAAGAAGGAGCGAAGGAAGGGAAAAATAGTAAAGTTTCTGGAGAACGCGGTTCCAGAGTGCATCTTTCTGCCGTTTCGATTTTCTCGAACTCATCCCTATCGCGTCCTATAACCTACAGCCTCCTTCTTTTACCCGTCTATTTCTCACGCTCTTATTCCCGTGCTGTGCTCTTACCTTCTTTTTTTGTACCCGAGGGAAACACGGAGCACCTTCTTAGGGAGATAAAGAAGAAACGGTTGTGTGGATGTTCGCCTAAGGAAGCAGTCGATGCACAAGGAGACGAATCGACAATGCCGCGTTCTCGCGTTTCTGATCTACTGATTGCTCGCTCACGCGATCCGATCGATAATATAATGAAAGAATTTGTGAATCTGTTTCATCAGTCTATAGTATACGAGTTATTTATGCGTAAAAGCGATGTGGGTTGACACCCGTTAAATATTAATTTTAAAACTACTCTTACAGAAATTTAATACTGTAAGTGATTATTTGACTAGTGATTAATTACTTTTTTCGAGTATTAAAAGTACTGTTTTTAATTATTTTAATACTCAAAATAAGTAATTAATTATTAGCCAAATAATCACTTACAGTATTAAATTTCTATAAAGGTAATATCTTGAGTTAAATAACATTTTGTTGTTTTTAATTATCATGTATGTCAAAATTATTATTTTAACTCAAAATAGTATCATTTTAACTCCGTTGAGATTTAGTTAAATTAACATTGTTTTAGTTAAATTAAAGACATTGGTAATGTATATATGAGTAGGAGCAACGGCGACTTATAAGACTGGTTAAAAATGACTCAAATTGAGTATAATTTGACACTACGAATTTAACAGTGAAGTCTTCAACTGTCGTAGTATAAGTAAAGATTCTTCCGTTTGCACATAGTCTGTAATTAATATAAATAAAATAGTAACGTTGAGACTATTATAACGCAATTTTTGCGCTTTATATTAGACATAAAATCTTATTAAAGTTACACTGTTAAATGTTAAAGGATGAAATTTAAACCAATACCTTGAGTTAGGTAACATTTGTTATTTTTAAAAAACTATCATGTGTGTCGAAAATTATTTTAAAACAAAATAGTATTATTTTAACTCCATTGGTTTAGTTTAAATTAACTTTGTTTTAGTTAAATTAACGATACATTGAGTAGGAGCGGTAGCGACCTATGGTTAAAAATGATTCAAATTGAGTATAATTTGACCCTACAAATTTAATAGTGTATAGTTAGATTATTTAATATTAATGTGTTAGAATTAAAATTAAACTTTAAAACATTAATTTTTTTAAGAACTTTAAAATGATAAATTGTAGTTGCGAATAAACACACAACGAAAAGTTTCAACTAGATTTTTCCAATTTGATTCACAATTAATATAAACAAAATAAAACTTTTCTACACAAATATCTGACGAAATCGCCTAATTAAATCTCTCTAAAAAAATCCGTTGCAGAAACAAGAAACTTTCCTGATTTCTCGTGTTGTATGCGAGTTGTATTTTGATCATAATTATTGGATATAACTAGATACATCCACTCAAATTTTTACTGTATTTTTTCTTCTCTCATGCTGCTTTCGTCTCGTCATGCGCGCTGCGACGGCAGATGTATTTTTTATCATGCGATATTACAACGCATCCTCGTAAATGGGAAGACCGCAGGCGATGGAAAAGTAACTGATGTAGTTATTGATTTTCTGTTAACTGGCTATTTCGCCGAGAGAATTACCGCGAACGCATTTTCAACGTGTCATTTGCTCCAACGTAACATGGAGCTGTGAGAAGGTGCTATAGAAGAATCTGTGCACGTAACTGCATATAGTTATCGTTTACGTATATAACTACATAATATATTCACATACATTTAGTTATGTAATTAAGAAAACGTATCTTTTCCAAAAGCTTATAAGAGATAAAAAAAAACTTGATTTCACTCACCAACTTCAGCCACGCGTTGGTCGTAAGTATTTGGTTCTTTTCATCCTGTAAAAGCACAAAACAAACAATTATATAAATATTGTAAAAATTACACATATTGTGCGCCATGTCATATATAATTACAATTATAATTAAAATATATAACAAGCGTCAAGGTATTTTCTTTGTATATATCTATATATTAAACTCTTAATGATTTCTACCTTCTGCTTCAGTTGTAATTAAGAGTGTATATAATTTTATTTCTCTTTGTTATAATATTTATCCTTCTAATTTACGATTTGTTCGCCTATTTTTGTTAGAGAAAATATAATTAACTTTTTACGTATAAAATATTTTATAATTGTTTTAAATCTACCGCTAATAATTACGTTTGTTACATTGCTTCATTTTCTTATTTGTTTCTAGAACATTATTGTCCTCTAGTACAAACGATTTGTTCAAAGACGATGCTATTGACGTTGTCGACATATATATCTTCGAATATAGCTCATATCTTCATATACCTATCTCATTCACGTTGACGCGCAAACTCAGTCATACGTTTCACTCGATACGAGCAAACAGCACACGCATATGGCAAATATTTATTCACAAAATGAGTTGGACGTGCGATTTAACTTCACTAGTGGCACTAGTGCGCTCGATAACGCATATTGTGCCTGTAAAAAAACTTTTAAAACACAAA